>JAKGSA010002555.1:0-16046 GCA_033558755.1 Philaethria dido
GGTTTAACTATATTAATAGCTGGGATTTGTGCTAATTATGAGTTTGATTTAAAAAAAATTATTGCTTTATCTACATTAAGACAATTAGGATTAATAATAAGAATTTTAAGAATAGGATTTTATGACTTAGCTTTTTATCACTTATTAACACATGCAATATTTAAAGCTTTATTATTTATATGTGCTGGAGTAGTAATTCATATAATAAATGATAATCAAGATATTCGAATAATAGGAGGAATTAGATTATATATTCCTATTACTTCTTTATGTTTAAATATTTCTAATTTAGCTTTGTGTGGAATTCCTATTTTAGCTGGGTTTTATTCAAAAGATATAATTTTAGAAATAGTAAGAATAAGAAATTTAAATACGAGGTGTGTTCAAAAAGTAAGGTGACTTTGTATTTTTAAGAAAAAATATTTATTTATTTATCAATATTTATGTTGTCCCCTTCAAAGTAATCCCCCTCAGATACAATACACTTATGCCAACGGTTTTTCCAATCGTCAAAGCACTTCTCATAAGCACTTTTCGGTATAGCCTTGAGCTCTTCCAGCGATGCAGTCTTTATCTCTTCAATCGTTGCAAATCTCCGTCCTTTCATAGGTCTCTTTAGTTTTGGGAACAAGAAAAAGTCACATGGGGCCAAATCCGGTGAATATGGTGGCTGAGGCATGATTGTGGTGTTGTTTTTGGCCAAAAAATCTCTCACCAGCAAAGATGAATGATGAGCAATTTCGGAACAAACTTCGCTGACACACGTCTCATGCCCAAAACGTTAGAAAAAATTTCATGGCACGAGCCAAGCGATATACCAACATCCTCAGCAACTTCTCTGATAGTGATTCGACGATTTTCCAGAACAATTTTCTTCACTGCTTGAACGTTTCCATCAGTTGTTGACGTGCTTGGGCGTCCAGAGCGAGGCTCGTCATTGGCATCTTCCCGGCCATCTTGGAAGAGTTTGTACCACTTGTAAACATTTTTTTTACTCAGAACAGTTTCACCGTATGCCACTGTCAACATTTTAAGTGTTTCGGAGCACTTTATTTTATTTTTTACACAAAATTTGATGCAAATCCATATTTTTCGATAGCAAGAAATCGCCGAGCACGCAAAACACTTATAACCTTTACGCCTCTCCCAACCAAACAAAAAATGCTATACACTTGAAACTTGGTACAGATGTTCGGGAAGAGTGTACCAACATAACAAAATAAAAAAATCGATAATCGAAAGTACGTTGCCCGCCAAATTTGAAAAGTCACCTTACTTTTTGAACACACCTCGTACAGCATGTTATAAAAAACAATAATATTTTTTTTAGCTTCACGCTGTATCCCGCATATAGCAGGGTAGGCAGAGGGAACCTAGTGTTAAGACACTCCATTCTCTTTCAACAATTCCGTTCCCCACTTTCCGCCGAATTGCGTGTTGAGTGGCGGAACTCAACGCCGCGCTTTGCCTTGTTACCAAACCCAAGAAATGAAAATACTAAATTTTACATTTCTTGGAGTGGGAATCGAACCCACAACATGTCGTCGCACGCTTGTGCCTCTGCACGACAGGCGAAATAAATAACATATATATAAAAAAAAATGAAATAAATAATACTATATAAATGTACTGTCGCTCCCATTTTTTTAAGCTTCACGCTGTAACCCCTAGTAAGTAGGTAGGGAACTGGAGAAGTGTTAAAGCACTCCTTTCTCTTAAAGTTTCCGTTCCCCATTTTCCACGGATTTACTGCGTGGAACTCAACACCGTGTTTTGCTCCCATTCTCTCACTTATTGAATAGTATATATGTATAGATTTGTTTCATACATAGAAGCACATGAATAAAGAAAAAAGAACTTCAACAAAAACAAAACACCTGAATACTAAATTTAGAAAGAACCTAATATGACTGTGAAATGCAACCGTCAGTCGCATGTTATTGAAACGGGGAGCTCTCTATAAAGCAGGGGTGAGCAACCCGCGGCCCGCTTTACAATTTTAAGCCCCCAGAAAAGCGTTTTTCGTATTTTAGTACAAATAGCCTCCCATCCTGTATCATTTTAATATATATTTTTATTTATTTATTTTATTTTTTATTATATTGTTTAGCTTCACGCTGTATCCCGCATGTAGCGGGGCAGGCAGAGGGAACCAGAGAACCTAATGTTAAGACACTCCATTCTCTTTCAACAATTCCGTTACCTACCTACCGTTCTGTAACAAGGCAAAGCGCGGCGTTGAGTTCCGCCACTCAGCATGCAATGCCTCAATTCGGCGGAAAGTGGGGAACGGAATGTCTTAACACTAGATACTCTTTGCCTACCCTGCTATATACGGGATACAGCGTGAAGCTATGAATGAATGAATGAATATTAAGAAAAAAGCTTCAAAATTTTTCATACGTTTTTAAAAAATGTTCTTCACCCCTGCTTTTAAAGGATTTAATTAAGTCCACTCTCAATAGGATGACCGGACTTTAATATCAAAGGGAAATCAAACGCATGAACATTGTTGATAGTGAAGTTGCGAGGGGTGTGGGTTCACGTTTGTAATTAGTGGACCTTTTGACGTGAAAGCGATGCATAACATGTATGTCATAATGGTAGTGCCTGTCAAACACACTCTTTTGTGTGTAATATCAATCTATGTACGTAGAAAGCAGGTTTACGCTTAAGCATAACAAGGTAGTCAGGTAAAATCTAGTGTTAAGACACTCCTTTTTCCACATTTCGTCTGAATTTTAGATATTGTGTGTTAAGTGGCGGAACTTAACGCCGCGCTTTGCCCATAAGGGAGAAAATTAATATAAATTATAAATAATTGTTCCCTCGAGTCGGGATTGAACCATTTACCATCATGATTATAATCGATGAATGTTCTAATTCCACATGAGATTGAAAAGATAACATGTTATAACCAAGCGTACATAAGTTGATAAGTCAAATTGTGTATAATTAAAAAGTAATAAGTATTTATATTGTTTTATTTATTATAAAATAAAAAATGAATTCTTTTTTTAGCTTCACGCTAACACGCATATAGTAGGGTAGGAAGAGGGAACCAGAGAACCTAGTATTAAGACACTTCGTTCCCCATTTTCCGACGAATTGAGGCATTGCGTGCTGAGCGGCGGAACTCAACGCCGCGCTTTGCCCTTTTACCAAAGCCAGGAAATGAAAAAAACTAATTAATTCAAACATAACATAAATACAGAATTTAATGATACAATTAAAATTCCGAATTATCAATATATTCACGCTCACTATTTAGTCTAGACTTTTATAATATCTAGACAGAAGATATTACCAATATTACGTCCCTTTCATAGCTGTCATTCCAATTAAAAGCTTGGTTACGTACGAGTATTCTCATTCAATTAGCGTCACCCGACTTTAGTCGGCAGATTAATTTCAAATAATGCTAATGTACGGGCATAAAGGTACCCCTTTGTTATTGTACTGCCGATTTTAGAAAACGTGGCTATACATACAACAGAGATTCTTCTTGAATAATATTGGTAGCAAAAGCTTTTGTTTTCTCCTTTACACTGTATCTCTCTCATAGGCAGAGGAAATCGAGAACGTAGTGTTAAGACACTCCGTTCTCTTCTAACAATTCCACTCCCCACTTTCCGCCGGGTTTGAGGCGATTGCGTGCTGAGCGGCGGAACTCAATGCTGCACTTGATAACAGCCCCAGGAAATAAAAATACATATTATTTAAAATTTTACATTTCCTGGAGTGGAAATCAAACCCACAACCTGTCGCGTTTACAGTCGCACGCTTTTGTCTCTGCACCGCGACAGTCGTCAGAGTATTTATATTTAAATTAATTTCATTTCCCAGTACAAAAGGCTCCCATGAAAAACGGCGTTAAACTCCGCCATTAAACATGCAATAAATAAAATAAAATAAAATAAAGCTTGTGAGGAACAAATAGGGCTTGTTATACAGTAACAAAAAATACGTTGACAACTGCTAAAGTTGGGAACTGCAGCGCAGCGTCAACGCCCACTTATTCATAGCTTACATTTTTCCTCCAAAAGAAACAAATATAGTGACAATATTACAAGAAAAACGTCAAAGGTTCAAAATAAATAGAAAATTAAATTATAAAAAACAAAAAAAAAAAAACAAACTTTAAGGAGAAGCTCATGTTAGTACTTATGTAAATGTGAGTGAATATGTGGGTGTAAGTGTGCGTGTGTGTGTGCGTGTGGTTGTGAGTGTATATGTGTATATGCAATATATCGAATTTGAATAGAAAGAGGAAAACAGAGTGTCATGACACTAGACTTTCCGCCTATCCTGCTATAAGAAGAAAAGTATGATTTTTTTTATTTTATACCCTTTTACTAATTAAGATTCATGTTTCAGTCCACTTAATATTTATAATACAATTGTTTCCAAGTAAAACATAAAATTAGTAGGTTAGTTATAATTGAAGCATTCCATATTTTATTACTATTCTTAGTAAAAACTTATTAAGTCTAAAAACAAAATAATAAATAACATCAACATTTATGTGTATGTTGAAATATTGTTAATGTCTTTACAAAACGCGAAATTAATTCATAATTTTGTATGTAGCTTGTAAGCTAGCTACATTACATTACATATCTTCACGCTGTATCCCGCATATAGCAGGGTAGGCAGAGGGAACCTAGTGTTAAGACACTCCGTTCCCCGCTTTCCGCCGAATTGAGGTGTTTGCGTGCTGACTGGCGGAACTCAACGACGCTCTTTGCCTTGTTACCAAACCCAGGAATTGAAAAATTGCATTTCCTGGAGTGGGAATCGAACCCACAACGTGGCACGTTGTAAGCTAGTATTCATTATTATACAATTTTAAATAATCAGCTTCACGCTGTATCCAAAGCAGAGGTTATCTAGAAATGATCTAGTGTGTTACACTCCGTTCTCGACTTTCCTCCCCAATTCAAGACATTGCTTATTTAGCGGAGGAATTCATTGCACATGAGAGCGGGGAAATGAAAATAATTTACATATGATCCTTCTCCCGATTGGGAATCGAATCCACTCAGTTGTTGAGTTGAGTTCTGCCACTCAGCACGCAATGTCTTAATCCGGCGAAAAGTGGGGAACAGAATTGTCGAAAGAGAACGGAGTGTCTTAACACAAGGATCTCAGGGTCCCTCTGCCTACCCTGCTATATGCAGGACACAACGTGAATATATAAAAAAAATATATTATTGTTTTTAACAATTATACTTCAATTATCTTTATTTTTACGCTCTCGTGGCACAGCGTTAAATTTCGTCATATTTACATACAATTAATTTTTTTAGCTTCACGCTGTATCCCGCATAGAGCAGGGTAGGCAGAGGGAACCTGAGAACCTACTGTTAAGACACTCCGTCCTTAATAACAGTTCCATTCCCCACATCATTTTTATTTTGAAAGCGCTAAAATATTAAAGAACATATGCAAGTATACATAATTCTAGCCAGTTTTAATCATCTTTTGCAAGTAAGAGAAAAATTCCCAATTTCCTCAATTTCAAGGTATTTCGTGTATAAAATATAATTAAAAAAAAAAATAATTTAAATACAACCATTCCACGAATATCGAAGCCGTAACCACCGCGTTTAAACTCAACTTCAACCTGTATTTATTTTCCACATACAAAATAATAATAAGCTTAACTTTTCCTTCCAATGTTATTCAAGAATCTCTGCTGTACGTGTATGAAGTTAGCATTTCCGGTTGACGTCCCTCCGTAAGAACTTTGTTAGTTGTATTGTGAGTTACTTGAAAGCCTTCTCGCTTGAAAACTTTATTTCATGTATATGATACTTATGACAAAAGGAAGCTTTTCGCTTCTTTTTAATAGGGTAGTCAAAGAGCAAATATTTAACAACCTCAATATATAAGGTAAAATATGAGGTCTCTCGTGGCGCAGAGGCACAAGCATGCAACTGTAAACACGGCAGGTTGTACGTTCGATTACCACTCTAAGATATGGAATATTTTATTTCCTGGGTTTGGTAACAAGGCAAAGCGCGGCGTTGAGTTCCGCCACTCAGTACGCAATGCCTCGATTTGGCGGAAAGTGGGGAACGGATTGTCTCAACACTAGGTTTCCTCTGCCTACCCTGTGATATGCGGAATACAGCGCGAAGCTATGTATGTATGTATGTAGGGAATTAAGAGAGAACATTGAGTTAAGACACTCCGCTCTCCGGTTTCCGGAAACGAGATATGTTGAATGGCGGAACCCAACGCTGAGTTTTGTCTTACTAGAGTGTAGAAGTGAAATAATTTAAACAAGCTGGCGTACCGTTTTTTTTTATTTAACTGCGCGCTGTATTCCCCACATAGCAAGGTGTCAGGACACACTGTTCCCCACTTTCCGCTGAATTGAAGCATTACGTGCCGAGTGGCGGAACTCAACGCCGCGATTAAATTTTTTTCATTAGAACGTTATAGTAAGACAGAGCATTGACACTCATTTACACTATTTAATAAACAGTGTCTCAATTTCACAAGGAACTTGGAAAACGGAGTGTTTTAACACTAGAGCCTAGTGACAAGACCCTCCGTCTTTGACTATAAAATGACCTAGAAAAAAGGGTGAGGCAAGAATAAGAATAAGTGGGGAACGGAGTGTCTCAACACTAGGTTCCCTCTGCCTACCCTGCTATATGCGGGATACAGCTGTGTATGTATGTATGTAAATAAGAATAAAACCAGTCATTTAAAGATATATCGAAGCTTGGAATACAGTCACGTAATATATTGGTATAATATATTTACTGTTTAAAAAGATTACTTTGAATATCTTTCTATAATGTATTTTATTTATGTGCCTTAATTCACGCTATTTTTGGATCACTTTCATTTTTTTTTCAATTTCACGCTGTATCCCACATATAGCAGGGTAGGCAAGGGAACCAGAGAACCTAGTGTTAAAACACTCCGTTCTCTTTCAACATTTCCGTTCTCCATTTTCAGCCGAATTGAAGCATTGCATGCTGAGTGGCGGAACTCAATGCCGCGCTTAGCTTTATTACCAGTGCCAGGAAATAAAAATACTAAATATTAATTATAATAATATTTAAAATTTTCATTTTCTGGAGTGGGAATCGAACCCACATCCTGTTACGTTTACAATCGCACGCTTGTGCCTCTGCGCCACCTCAGGCTATTACTTAAGTTAGCGAAACAAGCTGAAGCAAGTGTATTCATGTATTCAAAGTGATTTATGCTTTATTAGCTTAGTTTAAGATCTCAGTCTGGATTCCAGTCTGGTTTATGACTAAGTAATGACCTAAGTGTGAAAGTGCAAGACTTATCAAAGGTTACCCAATTTCGTCAACTTAATACAATATTCTTAAGTCAATTTTATGAGTATTTATGTTGTTTTAGCTTTATTTATTACTTTTATATGAGTTTATAGCTTGTAAGTGTGACTCAGGGGCTTGTAGTATAGTATAGTTGTAGTAAGTTCAAATTTCAGCTCAATGATCGTAGCAATCTATACACGATTTCCGTTTCTCTTTTTAACCGAAAAAGAAGGTTTTCAATTCTAGTAATTTTACTATCGAATTTTGTTGACGACCTTTTGTTAGATGGTTTTATATGTCAGAGAGAGAAGAGAGAAGCCAGAGACCGGACGAAGTGGAAAAAGAGGACCACCAATGCAACGCATGACTTTCACAGACGCGACCTTCAGTAATGAAGACAACGACTACGAAGAAGACATGTCAGAGCTTGTTTTTTTACAATCTTATACCCAAAATTTTCATTTATTTTTTAGGTTTCATACTTGATTTTTTACAAAGTCGCTCTAAAATTTTTCCAAAAAAATTATTGTCTTTTACAAAAGGAAAGTTACGTAAGTCCTACTTACAGAAAGAGATCCCTCATCGAATCCAGCTCGGATGGGCAGCGTTCAGGAAGCTTCGCAAAATCTTCACGCCCAATTTTCCTCAGAGTCTCAAGACGAAAGTCTTTGACCAGTGTGTGTGATGACATAGGGGAACGAAACGTGGTTGCTAACTATGTGTCTCATAAAAAGACTCAGGGTCATCCAGTGGGCAATGGAGAGAGCAATGCTGGGTATTACCCTACGTGATAGAACCAAAAATGAAGACACCCGTAGAAGAACAAAAGCTACCGACATTGCTCGAAGAGTTGCTCAGCTGAAGTGGCAATGGAAGGGACACATAGCGAGAAGAACCGATGGCCCTTGGAGCGGTAAGGTTCTAGAATGGCGACTAAGAACCAGACGACAATCAGTAGGTAGGCGCCTTACAGGACATCTACCAGGTGGACCCACAAACTGGTCAAGATCGACGGAAGCCGCTAGGTGCGAGAGGCGCAGGACCGATCGTCATGGAAATCCTTGAGAGAGGCCTATATCCAGCAGTGGGCGTTATAACGCTGAGGCGATGACAAAAAGTAAGTCGGTGGGAATCGTGTTAAATGGACTTCTCTCATCTACTTCATATTCTATTAGACGCTTATATATTCTATTAGTACAAAGCCCAAAATCACATCGATTCTATATATATATATATATATAAACTATTATACAATCAATTCTGTTCCCTTATTCACACAACGATTGAAAAAATACTCCAAACATTTTAAAATACGTTCGCAAACACCGCGGTATTAAAAACAAACATGGATTGTTACTGAAAGCTTATTCCTCACGTAATCGAGCTTTATACAGCAAATAGAGATACCTCGATAGAGCTTACACGAAGTGCTGGACATTGAGTGTATTTATAGGTCTTTGTTTAGTTTCATGATTTTATAGTAGGGATAGAGAGGAAATAGTGTTAAGACACTATTTTCTCCTCTTTCGGCCTGAATGAGAGTTTGGGAGGGAGCTTTTTGTTGAGTGATGGAATTCAACACTGTAGTTTGTTTTACTAGAGCGAGGATATGAAAATAATTTTTATTCAAGTTAAATTGTAACAAAAAAATAATAAGATATTAATTAGCTGCCATATAAAAATAAGAATCATTTAAACTGGCTCAGAAAAAAGTTATGCGGTAACACATACAAAAAAAAATCAGTTCAGTCAAAGCTTCTTTATTTAAGTATATTTTTGTAAAGCATATAGTGTTAAGACACTCCGTTCTCCTCTTTCCGCCTGAATGTGGGACTGTTTGTTGAGTGGCGGAACTCAACGCTGCGCAAAAATTTTGAATAAACCTTTAATGCATTTACATATGAACACTATTGTTGTTAATTCAAAATGGCCACCATAATAAAATATGGATGTAATATTTTAGTATAACTTATGGGTATCGAATTGAAGACACTCTGTTTTAATATTTCTGTCTAAATTCAAGACATTGTGTGGCGGAAATCAACCCCGCGCTATGTCTCAAAAGAGCAAGGAAATTATAATAACTTAAATATAATCTTTCTTCGAGTGTGAATCGTACGTATTAAATACTGTTGGTCAGAGCGCTTGGACGGTTTCCAAGAGGCGCGGGTTCGAGTCCCGCTGCGATCAAATTTTTATACGTTTACTAAATATGTATCCTAAGTGTGTGATTAACACTTTAACACTTCAAAATAATTTCTAAATTTCCATATGTTCCTGTTGTATTCGAACTGCATACAGTCTTAATTGAAAACGGTGAAGTTAGTTAAGCTCAGTGCACGAGTGTTATTACTGTAGCAAAGCCTGCCTTCAAAGGTTTTAGGGATTACACGATATGGAACGGGGAATTATTTTTTTTGATATCTCGATAATTTAATTTTTATAGCTTTATGATGTTGTTAGAGAGAACCTAGTGTCAATATATTCCGTTCTCCGGTTTCTAGTTGAAGTTGAGATGTTCTTAAGTGGTGGTACTCTATGCGGCTATTTTTTTTGATAGGGCATCTTGTCTTTCTAAGCTAGTTTGAATCGATTACGATTTTTTGCACTTTGACTTACGTTGTTTCTGCACTCACCGATTCAAATGGGGTCGTGAATGACAAAAGTTTAAGAAGCCCTGGTCTAGAGGTAAGTCAATACATTCTGTATATGTCAGTATCAGGCGTGAATAAGTTAATAAATCGAAAATGTTTTAGCTTTAATATTATTTATCTGATTGAATTTTTAATTTAGTCATTCATTCACCCTATAAAAGCAATCAATGCCTATTAATATTTAAAAATTAAATGAAACTAACTGGAAAATTGTATATATTTTAGTATTCGGGAATATATTTTTGGAAACCCCACATTTTGAAAACTTTACAGCAGTCCGTGGTCACAGGTAGACTAAGTACCTACGACGTAGTTAATTTACTTAAAATAGTTTGATTGAATATGTCTAATAATATTAAGATTATAACGAAGAAAAAAATATCTGACAATAAAGAAAATGCACTTAAAAGAACAATTATTACGAATAACTCTAAAACTACTTGTCTTTTTAACTAAATGTATATTGATTGACATCAGAAACAAATACGGTTAAATTGATAACTTCTTCTTGTTTGCAGTTGATTAAATATCGCAAACTCCAAAGATTTCATTATTTTAATTAAAATGCAAGATGACTTATCAACATATTCACGCCTGGCGATATCACACATATATTTTATAAATATACAAAAATTACACTTACCTGGTTGATTCCATACAGTAGCGATGTCAAGCTTAAAGTTGCCCAGAAGTTTGTTGGCTCGCAAGATGTGACGCGAGTGGAGCACCTGTAAAAAAATTATAATATAACTTCCTATTACTCAAATTGCGCGTTGAATTGCGGAGTTTAACGCTGTCCTTTGTCTTACTGGAGTAAGGAAAAAATAATAATTATAGTCATTCCACTAAGAAATAGATAGTTATTACAAAATTTTCGTAATTTCGCTGTTATCGTAAGGCATTTTGAATTTATCGTAGGGTAACAAGACAAAGCGCGGCGTTGACTTCCGCCATTCAGCACGCAATGCCTCGATTCGGCAGCAAGTGGAGAACGAAGTGTCTTAACACTAGGTTCCCCTTTGCCTACCCTGCTATATGCGGGATACAGCGTGAAGCTATATATATATGTATTTATGTTAATATATGGATACCATATATTTTTATTAATTTATTTAATTTTACGAATAATATACATATTTAAGTTTCTTTATAATATCAAAATGCAACGTTAAATTAAATGAAACGTATACAAGTAGATCAGAATAAAAGACAAGCTTCTTTAGTTTTCTTTCACTGAATGCTAGCAGATTTAATATTTTTCATATTGCTTAATTAAGAAACTCTAAGTTAAATGAAGAACTAAATAAAAATATAACAAAAAAGAAAACACGTCATATAAAATGCATTATAAATTATTACGAATATCTCAGAAACTAATCATCAAATGTTAACTAAGTTTAAAAGGGACCACATCAGAATCACTAGCTATCACATAAAAAAAGAATCATCGAAATTGGTTCACTCAGTAAAGTTATGCGGTAACACACATAAAAACTCGAACTGGGCTCCAACCAGCTCCTTTCTAAAATCTATTAAAACCAACCAAATTGTTTGAAAATGACCTCGATTTTAGGAGTCCTTTTTTTGAAATATTGCCTAATTTTAAACTGCTAACTAATTTTAATATTATGTGGCGCCATCACCCAACCTTCGTGGGTTTATGCATAACAGCTTTGCTAAAGATCATCATATGATCAAATGCATAGTTCACGATTCTATAAAGGACAAACATTCCTTTCTATATATAAAAATAAAGATTTTCTATCTCATTCTCTCACCTATTAATCCTCTACATACATATGTTTAACGCTCCACCGTGACGCGTTTTCGTTACAAACATTTCCAATCCTAACAAAGTAATCAAACAAACAAAGTCCCTAGGCATATTTGCTTGCTACATTATAAAAATAGGTTAGTACATATTCAAATGAGTTTGTATGCAGGTCTCTCGACGTAGACGAGAATAGCGTGACAATAGAGTTAGTGTCACTGTCACGTCATTGTGAACGTGACAGGAACTTGGTAATATAATTTCAGTCCTGTATAATATACAACGCCTGCCGTGGCGCAAGGCACAAGCGTGCGACTGTAAACGCGACAGGTTGTGGATTCGATTCCCACTCCATGAAATGTAAAATTTAGTATTTTCATTTCTTGGGTTTGGTAACAAGGCAAAGCGCGGCGTTGAGTTCCACCACTCAACACGCAATGCCTCAATTCAGCGGAAAGTGGGGAACGGAATTTTTGAAAGAGAATGGAGTGTGTTAACACTAGGTTCTCAGGTTCCCTCTGCCTACCCTGCTATATGCGGGTTACAGCGTGAAGTTAAAAAAAAATAAAAATAATTAAAAAATTAAAATTAACCAAGACTAATCCGTTTATATGTAATAAACGGATTAGTCTTGGTTTCTTAGTATTGGTTAAGAGTAATTTCACTATTTATCCTGCGTAGTGAAAGAGAACTTAATGTCAACATATTCCGTTGAGTATCTTGGTACTAGTTTCTCTCTGCTCCGTTAGGAGAGTGAAAAAATGAAATGAATATCATTAAATAGATTCATTTCTTATGCCTTTTTTATGAGAAGGACAAAGTATATATTGTTCGGGTCACCTAATTATAAGTGATTACCGCCGTCCACGACCCAGTGTTACACCAGAGGAGCTACAGGTGCATGTAACACCAGAGGAAGTACAGCAATTTTTACGAAACTGAGCAGTACTGGAATGCCACTTATCCAGATAGTGTGTATGATATTGAAGTTTGTGATGTACTGTGCGGTTAGAAAGTCTTGCGGCAGGAATCAAGTCAAACAGTTTCCAGGACACTCCCCATAATATATGAGGTAGAGGACGCTCAACAAGTTAACGTCTCTACGCAACGTCAAAGTGTCAACTCGAAATGCTCTGCGTTGTATGCTATCAAATGGTTCAAGCTGATACTGGGGTGCACCAGCCCAGAGGTGAGAACTGTACTCCATATGAGACCGAACCTGGACCCCATCAAACGGTGTTTAGGCATGAAGTACTGTCTCGCTCTGGCGATGACACCTAATTTCTTCCAGGCCAACTTGGCCTTGCCCTCCAGATGATCGCCATATTGGCACTCACTTGAATCGTGTAAGCCTAATAAAATGCATATTGAACTCTTAATCAATCGTTTACTGTCAAACTGTACCATGATGACCTCTAAAGTAAACTTTTTCACGAATAGAACAAAAACTGCAACAACATTTTATACAATTCTTTACTAAACGTATTTTTACGTGAATAGTAACAACATTGTTCTAAAATTGAGATTCTGTTACAAATTTTGGTAGAGAATTTTCGCTATTGTTTTCAATACACGTGTATAACAAACGTAGGCGTTTCTGGTAATTCTTTGAGATACTATTGCGTAAAATGAACTTTACAACCGACTTCAAAGAAAGAAGATCAATTCCAGTTACCGCATAACTTTTTACAGGGTGAAATAATTCTAATGATGGGTAGTGCTTCTGATGGTCTCATTTAAACTTAGTTAAGATGTTTTTTTTATGCATAACGGATGGCAAACGAGCAGAATGACCACCTTGGTTACCTTGTAGATGCGTTGCCAACCTAGAGGATACAGATGGAAGGTGAGGACAATGTAGTAGTCCGCTATCGGAATCACCACATTTTGGGGAAAGGATGGGTGGGAAAGGGAAAAATAATTTAAAAATGTACTGAGAAAATAATCTAATGAGTTTTTGAGTTATTCGTAATAATGTTACTTTTTAGTGAATTTATTTCGAGTCAGTTTTCCTTATTTTTGAAATATTACAGTTTGGTCTCTCTGTTTTCCACTTTCCGTCTTTCAAGACATTGTATGTTAAGTTCCAGAACTTATCGCCGCGTTTTTTCCATTTGAAAATAATATTGAATTGAATTTCCTGTCGTGGCGCAGAGGCACAAGCGTGCGATTGTAAGCACGACAGATTGTGAGTTCGATTCCCATTCCAGGAAATGTTAGTATTTTCATTTCCTAGGTTTGGTAACAAGGCAAAGCGCGGCGTTGAGTTCCGCCACTCAACACGCAATGCCTCAATTTGGCGGAAAGTGGGAAACGGAATTGTTGTAAGAGAACGGAGTGTCTTAACACTAGATTCTCAGGTTCCCTCTGCCTACCCTGTTATATGTGGAATACAGAGGGAAGTTAAAAAAAAAGAAAAAAAAGTTTTCCCTTTTGGCACTCCTGGAGTTCTACCTGTTTTAATTTTTTATTTTGTTTTGTTGCAGATAGTGATAATTTAGTGATTTATCACTCAACTATTACAGCTATAGTGATGTAGCTCGTAAGTTTTGTCAAAAGCAAAAGAAGACGCTCATTAGAAAGCTGGACATGTTTACCTTCTCCTAATTAGGCGATGCAATCAGAGACGGCAAAAAATATTACTTTTTTAGAACATTTTCTTAGAAAATTATTTTCTTAAAATTTTATTAGTTTAGGAGAACCTATTGTCAAGATATACCGTTCTCCACTCTCTACTGGAATTTAAAACATAGCGTTTTGAGTGACGGAACTCAACACCGCGTTTTGTCTTACCATAGGGAGGAAATGAAAATAATTTAAACTAGTATCCCTGTTGACGCGTTAACAACGCGTTGTCTTTATCAATGTATATAAATATGGATGTCAAGCTATGGTAGTGTGTGTAACATTTATTTTATTAATTTAATGTACGTTCTATTCATTAATTTAAAAAAATATTATAATTCTGCACTCTTTCGTTAAATAAACTATAAGTGTGCCAAGATTCATGCTCCTCCGTTCGCGTAGTTTTCGTAAAAAGGGATCCAAATTTTTTGCTTCACGTATTTATACATACTAGTATCCCCGTAAATGCGTTAATAACGCATTGCGTAGTGGCGTACTCGTATATGTCACTTTATATATAAACATGGATGTCAAATCATGGTCGTGTGTGTAACATTTATTTTATTAATTTAATATATTTTCCATGCCTTATTTTAACAAAGTATTAGCATTCGGCACTCCTTCTCTATATAAAGAATAAGTGTGCCAAGTTTCAGTCTCCCCCGTCCGCATAAATTTTGTAAAAAGGAATCCAAATTTTTTGCTTCATGTATTTATATATAGATAATCACAATCTCAAGTGAAAATCGAATCTACAACCAATCGTACGTACAGACAGACAGTCTCACTGCGCCACGATGGTCTAAATATAAAAAATTGTATATATAATTTTTAAATTATTAAAGTATATAGCAAAGTTGATTTAATACTGCTAATGGAATATCCCACAACTTGCATACAATAATCGGCTTTTCCCGTCTCTTATGTTAAATTCAGTTTTCACCACATTGTTAAAAGCATATAAGCTTTTAACTTTAGCAGCTTCAGGCTTCCCGCATAACCTCCACCTGCCTAATATAGTTTTT
This sequence comes from Philaethria dido, assembly GCA_033558755.1. Classification (NCBI taxonomy): domain Eukaryota; kingdom Metazoa; phylum Arthropoda; class Insecta; order Lepidoptera; family Nymphalidae; genus Philaethria; species Philaethria dido. The sequence continues at coordinate 15,383 of JAKGSA010002555.1, forward strand.
CGAAAATATATGAGGCATTTCCATAAATGTATGTATGTATGTCGAAGTAGAAAAGCGTTTTTTTTTATTACTATTTTTGTGGTTCACCATTAGGTGTTTCTTCTGCTTGCTTGTCATCCATTGTCAATTTAGAAAAAAAAAACTGTCCTTCGAGTTGAGGCATAAATAACTTAATCTAGTTATATTTCTAAATAAAAATCATATTTTTCTTGTATAATATTCAAAGGAATACATTTTCCGCGTTAATACAAGAACATGAAAACATTTCTTATAACTGACAACATCAACAAGCTGTTCTCTGAAACTGAATCAGATTTGCATAAAGTTATATCTAGACGCCTTTTTAATGTTATTCCGGCTACTTATAAATAAATCTGTTGACACTTTATCTCTTAACCGACTTCAAAAACGAATGAGGTTATCAAATAGACTGTTTTTTATAATAATAATAATAAAAACACTTTATTGCAAATAATACATAAAGTATAGCAAAGTGACAAACATGTAAGTAAGCAAAGGCGGCCTTATCACCAAAAGTGATCTCTTACAGGCAACCATTATTGATTGCGTACTTATGTGAGACATCTTGTTGGCGGAAAACAGTGCAAAAAAAAAAATATATATATATACACATATATACACATACATACACATACACATACAT
>JAKGSA010002556.1:0-16044 GCA_033558755.1 Philaethria dido
CGGAAGGAGTCAACAAAATCAGTTCACCCACCACAACTTTTTTTTTTAACTTCACGCTGTAACCCGCATATAGCAGGGTAGGCAGAGGGAACCAGAGAACCTAGTGTTAAGACACTCCATTCTCTTTCAACAATTCCGTTCCCCACTTTCCGCCGAATTGAGGCATTATGTGTTGAGTGGTGGAACTCAACGCCGCGCTTTGCCTTGTTACCAAACCCAAGAAATGAAAATACTAAATTTTACATTTCCTGGAGTGGGAATTGAACCCACAACCTGTCGCGTCTTGTGCCTCTGCGCCACGACAGGCGTTAAGAGTACAACCACAAGTTATGCGGTACACATAAAGAAAATATACAGTTGAATTTAGAACTTCCTTATTTTTTAGAAATCGGCTAAACAACACAATCTATTGTCTCTCTCTTAGTCTTGCTATATCATTTGTATTACTTGACTATAAAGGGAAACCTTTGGTCCCGCCACGATAGTGGAATGTCTCTGTGGATCAAATCAAGCATCCGGCTAATAGCTGAATGCTAAAATTTCACAATCAAACGAAGCTGCTTGTGCTAGTCATTGTCTTGTATGTACTGTTGAGATAAAATTTTAAGTCAAAATACTCATTTATGTGTATCCCTATGGATATTCTAGTAAAGATCTCGAGGTACAACGAAATAGTGTCTAACTAAAAACATAATTGTAGGTTCGATCCTCTCTATATTTAAAATCATTCTTATCTCGTGAGAAAATATTTGAGGTTGAGGTTTATTACTGTACATCGTCTCGTTTTCAAACAGAAAGACTGAACTAACTGAGTGTTTATTTCTTTGGGATCTCTAGCTGTCCTGTTGTGCTGGAAAAAGCATGAAGTTGCTTTCTGGTTTTCTCACCAATGATACAACTTTCAAAAATCATCAAATTATGTATGTTATCTTTTTAATTTATTTTTATTATATCATGAGCTATTTCTTATATATAACTGTAAATGATTTTGTCAGCAGCTTCACTCAGTAGAGTATTCAGAGTGAATCTAGTGCTAAATCACTCTGTTCCCTTCTTTATTCCATATTTTATTTATAACACTCTCAGAAACTGTGAAAAGTAAAATTCTAAGTCAGAAATGTTGAAAAATACCCAAAAGAGATCTCAGCTTGCGACTAAACTCGATGTTCAGGAACAAAAATATTACAGGAAAGTTACAACAAAATGTCCCATTGGTCGCAAACAACGTTCATTTTACAGCGACAAGCGAGAAGCCGCAAAAGAGCAAATAGAAGTTACCACGCCACTATATCGAACATTCGCTCAATATTGTGTATCGTGAACTTCTTAAATATTAAACTTATTTCCAGTATTTGGTCACGAACTGCAACGTTTTAGAAATGGGGAAATTAATTTTAAGAAATACTTCCTGAGTGTGAAATAATGTGAAGTAATAGAAGTTGTTAGAGGTTGTTTGGTAGATGATGCGTTTTTAACTTTTGTAGCTTACTAGTTTTGGGTTCAAATGTCAACTCTTCATAGTCATATAGTGCTATTGGCTGGTAGAGATAAGGAAACTTTTATGTATATTTCTCATCCTGCAAGATATTTTAAATTGTTTATTGATATTAGTTCTTAAAATACATAGAGGAGTTTTAACTTTAATATAACATTCCTGTAATTAGTAATAACGAGATAATTTTATACTCCTTTCTCCGTTTACTGCACATATGGTGTATATTGTAAACTGAAAGTCTGTGAATATCCTTCTTGTTTGGTGTGGTAGGAGGTCTGTCCTCCGTCTGCCTGCGACCACTATTTCCTGATGTCAAAGACGAACCGCCAAATATCTTATGGATGTGTTCCGGTTCGATGGCATGTGTTTCAGGTTCTCCCCATTCCCACCCATCCTTTCCCCAAATGTGCGGTTCCAGAACGGAATACTACATTGTCCTCCTTCTCTTCCATCTGTATCCTCTAGGTTATAAATGCATCTACAACATCTCTGGTGTTGTAGATGTTCGCTGGGCGAAGGTATCCACTTACCATCAGGTGGTCCTTCCTGCCTGCTCTGCTTTCATCAGTTATCCATAAAAAAAAAAAAAAATATTTGTTATTATTTTATAAGAAAACTATATCGATGTTGATAAAACTTTACAATAATAGCATATAATGTAGCTTATATATCTGAATAACACATAAGCTATATTTTATTTCGATTTAGTGTAATTTGGCCATAATAAAATAATATATTCCTAGAATATGTCAATATACTTACAAGCACTTACTAAGATTATTTAAATTTTTTTTTCAAAAAATTAACCAAAACGACATTTTACAAGTACTTGTGCAATTGCGATGCGAACCATTATTTAAATAAAGCACTATCCTACGTGGACGCCACAAGGCCTAATTGCCGTACATATAACATTAGAAACTTACATAACGGTACACTTTAGTATGTGAATAGCAAAATAAATTATGATACAGATGCGGATGTTACTATGGAACTCTGTTTTAAAAATTAAAGTGAAAGAAACAAGCATAAAATGGTTTTCTCATAATCCTCGGTCTGGCAAGAATATCAGGTCCATACTATGAACATACAAACAAACAAAAAGTATGGCAGAATCACCACATTCTCAGACTTTTACAAATTTTCAAGCCAACCAGATGGCAAGATGTGGGTCAAAACATCGCTGTAAGATTTTTTATCTGGATGGGAAGATACAGGCGAAGCTAATAAAAATGTTAATAAGTGGTAATACTGATAATTTCAATTCAATTTACCTTCAATTAGAAAATAGCAAGTAAGTTAGAGAGCGTAACAAGTTAGTCGTTTTGAATTTATCACACATAAATAGACAAGCTTTGTCTAACTAAATTGAGGGAACACCTAAATTTCAAATACATACAAACACTTTCCTGAGGGAATTTAAACGACAATCAAATGCAGTTCAATTGTTCTCATTTAGGTACAATAATGCATCCATATCAGGCGTGAGTGATATAGAGCCAAAAGTGTATAATTACCTGGGCAGATATTTTTAATTTTAAGTTCTATCAATATTTGTTTTCTTATGTTAATCAAAGTCAAATAATTGATTTTCTATATTTTTTTTTGACTTGGACTCTACTCGCTTATTCACCTTATAATTGCACCAAACCTTATATCAAAAAATATTTTTAAAAACGTGTATGCCAGACGTATTTACTCACGTTTTTTTTGCTATAGTATCTTTTATGTAAGTATATCATATGTATTATATATCGTATGCTTAAAATTATTTTTATATTCTAACAGTACTCAGTCTCCGTTGTCAAAACTTTTCCAATAAGCTCTTGGTTCTTGAAACTAAAACATCTCGACTTGAAACCGTATGTAACTTAAATACAACACCAGCGAAGAAGTCTTTTTAAGTAAAAGATAAGCAAATTATACGAACATATGAAGTAATTTAAGAAATACTATACATATACTAGGAAATAATTATTATATTTAAAATATTAAATGTTTTCCTTTTTTTTGCTTGACAAGGCAGAGTACGGCGTCGAATTCTATACGTAACTTGGGTAATGTCAAATGGAGAACGGAGTGTCTTGTCACTATGTTCTACCTGGCTATCCTTCTGTATAGCAAAAAGCTTAAAGCTTAATTACCCCTAATTATTAATTATCCCCCGCAATGTTTATCATTTTGCTAGATAGATACAGTTAAGCTAGCAGTGTCCATTGTAATCATATTCCACCCCTTGTGTAAATATAGCGAAGAAAGTCTTTATTCTGACAAACTATGTAAATATTCCCCGAAGTACATACCATAAACACGGTAGGATAACACTTACATCGACGACAACAATAGGGTCAGATCTATCTCAAAATGGTCCATGCATATTGCTGCTATAATACTTTGCCCTACTTACACTAATAATAATCGACAAGTGCAAAGTTAGACTTGAAACGGTACAACTGTACTGATGTCATATTCAACAGTTCAAACTTGGTACTGCCCGGAAAATGTTACATTTGATTTAAACTTTGGGTATTCGATGCGTCAGTTAAGTGACAATAGCCACTAGTATTTAAGTGGTTTGCTCATATCCTTGATGAATTCACAGTCTCCAATGAAATCACAATTTTCTCTGGAATCCAGACCAGTTCCCTAATTTAAAACTATAATCGATTATTGAATTGAATTAATTGTCATTAACATCTTCGCGTTTTGCCAAGAATAAAGCGCGGCGTTGAGTTTCGCCGTATAGAGTGAAGTGTCTTGGTAATAAAAATCGTAAAGAAACAAGAAAAAATATACTATATTTATTTATTATTATTGATATGACGTTATTATTGGCCTTCTTGGACCGCGAATTTTAATAATTGATGCACATAACATTTAAAATATTCAAAAATATTCCTGTTATGTCAGTAGATTGTTCTTCCCACGAAAAATCTGAATTGGATTGCGTTATTAGCTTAAGTAATCTATATAGCTTAATAGATAGTGTGTGATTTGTCAAAACATGTAATATATTATATTATAATTATCAATGTACCCGTATAACATACGCATGGACGCCACTTTGTCACAATTTGATTAATATACCGATCGTCTACTAAGATAGCAATGGTGAATTAATGGTTCAACCGTTTAAGTTATTAGGTAAGCAGATCTCCAATGCTAAGCACAAAATATGTCAAACATGACTGAGATTGTTTAATTAAATGAAATCGTCTACAATTTCTATAGGATTAGTTGAAGTTAAAATACAAAACTTGGTTCAGGTCAATCGGAGTACAGGAAGAGGTTGGAAAACGATTTACAAGATTAAAAAAATGTACAACGCCTGTCGTGGCACAGAGGCACAAGCGTGCGACTGTAAACGCGACAGGTCGTGGGTTCGATTCCCACTCCAGGAAATGTAAAATTTAGTATTTTTATTCCTTGGGTTTGGTAACAAGGCAAAGCGCGGCATTGAGTTCCGCCACTCAACACGCAATGCCTCAATTCGGCGGAAAGTGGGGAACGGAATTGTTGAAAAAGAATGGAGTGTCTTAACACTAGGTTCTCTGGTTTCCTCTGCCTACCCTGCTACATGCGGGATACAGCGTTGAGTTAAAAAAAAAAGAAAAATGTAACATATGAACACGTCAAGTTAAATAAAAGCTTGTAAATTTAACATTCTACACGTAGTATCCAAAAACGTACTATATAATAAGGTGCTTTTGTAAACTTTTTTGTTGAATTCTTAATATTAATAAATAAATTAAATAAATTAAACCAATTTATTATTTTCTTATTTTCAATATTACATACATACATTTTCCTACACGCTCCTTTACCTTCACGCTGTATTCCGCATATAGCAGGGTAGGCAGAGGGAACCTAGTGTTAAGACACTTGTTCTTCATTTTCCGCCGAACTGAGGCATTATGTGCTGAGTGGCGGAACTCAACGCCGCGTTTTGTCTCGTTACCATACCCAGGAAATGAAAAATTCCATTTCCTGGAGTGGGAAACGAACCCACAACCTGTCGCATTTACAGTCGCACGCTTGTGCCTCTGCGCCACGACAGGCGTTTTTAATATTTTTATTTTCAATATTTATAAATGTTTTTTCAATTCACACGGTTGTTAGTTTTATTCTAACTCGATCCAACACATAAAGTTTTCAAAATACACAAAAAATAAAGGATATTTTTATTTATTAAAACAATCATTAAAAAATATATTGACCCCAGTAAAAGTCAATCCATTACTTTGTAAGGATCAACTCATCAAAAAAGTATGTAATTTAGTGGAATACACAGATCATTAAGTCTGGTATGTGGCAGAGTGATAGATGCGCTACTTTGTCACACTTTGATTAATGTCACGATCGTATAAAGATAGGTGTAATCAATATTTTGACATGTTCAGTCGAGCTTTACATAATGATAAAAAAGTGTTCGTAGTTTAGTAGAGATTTTGTTTAGTTAACATCGTCTAACAAATCAGCTGCTGTGAAAAAAGTGCTAGGTTATTTCTTTTTGTATCACACATTTTTTTTAAAGATCTTTAAGTACATATACTTTTATAAAAAGCAACATATTTATAACTGAGATGTAATTGTAAAAATAAGTAAACAGAAAAAAATCGCTTATAAGGTAGTCTTAATTTCAAGTAACCATTTACATTAATGTAAAGCTAACGTCAAACCAAAAATTTGTTATAAATAATAATAAATATAAAATTTCAGTGAAATACAAATCCAAAAATTTAGAAAACGATAAAAAAATCCATACAAATAAAATACATCAAGATTTAGATAGTAAAATTAATCATAAAGAATCATTAAAAAATTGCAGAAGTGGTGATCTTATCCATGTGTCAATATAGCGTCTGGCACTGGTGGATTTTTATTATTAAAAATCCCAACTCTGGGGCTTCTTCGACGTATTCGGAGTAGAGGTATTCGGGCTAGAGTTGTGATAAGTGCTCAGGTCAGAGCATTTATTAGAGATGGCGGCGGAAGAACCCGTTAGGGGTCAACGGCGGCGCTCTAGTCTTACAGTCCGACCTTGACGTCAGGTGGCAACCGGTCGTAAAGCACAAACCTAAACAACATACTTATCATGAAAAGGCCAAACAAAAGATAAAGAAAGTGAGGAATACTAGGCGTACCCATTAAGCGAAGGTGAAAAGAGGAGGAGAGGTAGATCTCACACTACCTGGTTAACATGTGTTGAAAAGGACATGAAAAAACTTGGCCTTAATAAGAGTGATGCGAGTCAACGAACCACATGGCGCCGCATGACAAGGAAAGCCGACCCCGTATAACGGGATACGGCGAGGATAAAGAAAAAGATTTCCATTAATATAAAGTTAAAGGTAAAAACAGAAAACAATTATATGAAAAAAAAGGGTACTGAGTGCATACATAATATTGAAGTTAATTAGAATGTAATAACATATACAAAAGATGTAATATTAATTCTCATCTAAAGTTTACTTTTCTTTCTTTTCGATCAGAATATGTTATAAAATTAATAGCATCAAAAACAACGTAGGCACGAACAATGGGTGAATACTGCGATCTAAGTTATAACCGATGAGCGTGTTGCTTAATGTTTTTTAAAAGTCGCCATTTTTTCATTAGAACTCCATTTTAGTTTTTTAACAGGACTCATATTACACAGATTATTCTTCTCATTCGTATCACTCTTGACAGAGCGGTCGTGCTCGACATGTTGTTCGGGGGTAGTTAGAGGTGTAGCTCGCCGCACGATGTCGCGCCATCTTTTCCTGTTCATAGTCATCCTGGTACACTCGTGTAAAGATTATATAAGTATGCGAATTATAATAATGTTCATCCAATTACTTTTTTAACTACAGCTTGCGTTTGTTTTTAAAGAATATAGACAATTTTGTTTTCGTTATTATTATTAAATAAAACATTATAAGTGTAGTGATGTAACCCAAAGCCGCACATTGTCTTGACCTGTGGAAAAATATAGATTTTCTCTCAAGTGTAAGTGTAATGTGTTCAAATATCACAGAACTACACTTTTAATCAATTAATATATCAATTATTAATATTATAATTTAAAAATTACTGTTTTGGATAGTTTTGACTTCAATTACCAGATATAAACATATCCACACCCTAATACACACACACACTCACACACCTAATCTCACTCATTAACACACACACCCCACTCATACATTTGTCTTATAATTAATTTGCTTTTTAGTGCTTTTATTGTATAGTTTTTTTTTTATTTTTTATTATTATTTTATTCTTTTTGTATTAGATATTTGTTCTTTGTTTAATACTTTACGAAACGACGCTTGTGTGGCGGGCGTTAATAACTGCGACACAGTTGTATACTATTGTAGTTATTATCGTTACAAGATGTTATAATATGTATCAAAGTTTTAAAATGAATAAATATATATATTTTTTTTACTTCATACTTTATCGCTAACGGCTACTCCGGTAGCGTTCCACTGTCAGGGAAAGCTCCAAACGCTACTATCCCTCATACCTCTCTGGCCTCATCCACTGTCATTAACCTTTTCATGTAGTTATACATCTAATCTCTCTTCAGGGAGTCCTCTCACTTTACGCGACCTTCTTCTAGTTTTTTCGACACTATGTTCTTTAAGGCCAACCGTATCACGCTTCTAATACTGAACGAAATAGGGACTTCGATGAGGAAAATTTCTAGATAAAATAGGTTATCATTTTTAAATCTACACAAACATATTTGTTATTTAAATTTAGTTTTATAACCATACTGTATACCCGTTCTACTATAATACTAATAAAGTATGAAAGAATCTCATTTGTATGTTTTTAATTTGTTTTTTTTTATATATAGCTTATAGAAAAAGTCATTGATATGCTGTGTCCAAACAGATTATTTGTCTACGCTATATTAAAACTTTTTTTATCTGCATACCTATTAAGCTTGACCAGGTCATGGGGTATAATTGGTTTTCAAGAACCATAATAAACTTGATTTACAAATACAGCTAAACTGAAAAATAAGGAAAAGCTGCCTCAACAAAAATTATCCAGCATATGGATTTTTCCTTGGGGTATTAAAATTGAAGATCTGGAACACCTGATTTTTAATATCAGTGCGTGGTAAACACACGGCAATAGTTAAAAAGGCTTCACAATGCAGTTGTGTAATATAATATAAATTATTAATGTAATATAACTTAATAAGTTAAATAGTTCTCAACTTAAACCAACAGTAATGATCCAACGAACGACACGAGCAAGAATGATGAATGCTGTACGTTTCCTTTGTAAAGGTGATTGATACCTGCACAGTGGAAATTCTCAAATATCGTATGTATTGGTTCTATAGGTTTCATGAGATCTGAAAATCCGTATTTTTACTCGCAAAGTGCACCGGACTACAGCTTCATAAATCTGATTCTTTTTATCCTATACGTAATGGTCTAGCAAACTGTCCGTAGGGAAAAAAAGCTTTGGATTTCATGAACTTGGTTTCGTTTTAAAACCTGCCTTTAGTATTTCATCTGAATTTGATAAATATGATATCCGGAAATATAGAATTACTGTATGTAACTAAAAAATTTGTTAAAATATTTTGCTTATATCATTAACATAGCATACCATTATAATCCAGACATCTAACTTAAACTAAGTTGTTCATCTGATTTGATGTAGGTTCTTTTATGAGGATATATTTACTTCATGATTTCTTCTAATGGTCCAAGTTTACTGCAAACTGCTGTAAACGGCATGCGATTCCTTTTTATTAATTCTTAAATATTAAAGGTTTTATTCATATGTATATTTTAAATATAAATTCCAAGTTTCATTTATTATAAGATTTTGTAAGAGGTTTGAGCCTGAGAATCTTCTCTCGAACATAAGATATGTTTAAGATTCTCGAAAATGCGTATAACGCTGTGGTTTGTTGAGTTATCACAATCATATAGATTAACCGTACAATTAGGTCTTTGATGTCAGACTGACAGAAGAGAACAATTGCTTAGAGGAACCCTGGAATTTGGAAATCATTTGCACAGCTATCGATTATTATAACAGAAAACGTTGCTTTAATTAACTAAATAGTGTTTATGAGTTATTGGTAACTAGAACAAAGAAATGTTTATATTTTTGTATAAAATCAAGCTCACATATTTTTTTTATTTTTTTTTAACTTCACGCTGTATCCCGCATATAGCAGGGTAGGCAGAGGGAATATGAGAACCTAGTGTTAAGACACTCCGTTCTCTTTCAACAAATCCGTTCCCCACTTTCCGCCAGATTGAGGCATTGGCGGAACTCACATAAACCAAGTCATCGATATCGCCACATCATATAAGGGATAAAATATTTGAATTTTACTTAAAAATATGAACATAACAAGATATATATCCATATCTCTTGGATAGCGTCCAATAATTGTACCAGCTTCACGCTTTATCCCGATTAGTAGGGTAGTCAAAGTCAACCTAGTCAAGACACTATCTAGACACTGTTCGCGGCTTTTCACCCGAATTCGCGACATTGCGTGATGGATGGCGGAACTCAACTCCGCCCTTTGTCTTATCAGAGTAGAGAAATAAGATTATTTTTTTTTTGTTATAATATTTATTCTGATCACTACGGACACGTGGTCCGTTACTTTTGTCAGCTTTCACTACATTTTCATGTTACTTAGCTTAGGAAATAAGATATTTTTTTTCCAAAAAGAGCCCAAGTATTTTATTTGCCTATTTAATATCTACTTATTATAACTAATAATACTAAATATTACTTAACATTACTTAAAATTATTTAAGATTACTTAACATTACTTAATATAATGAGAATTAATTAAATATAATCATTCCCCTAGTGGGAATCGAACGCACAACCAATCGCGTTTACAGTCAAAATCTGACCTACTGTGCCACAATGACCTTCAAATAAAACATACCATTAGACGTTATTCAAGAGGCATAAGTGCAAATGAATTTACGCATAATTTCTATACTTATAAAGCTAATTTTCCAAAATAATTTTAATAATACTATATTTCCTTTAAGTTATATGTTAAGAATCCTTTGATGCTGTATGGCAGTAATTTTGTTAATTAGTATAAAAGCTTGAAGTAGAACTTGAGCTATTCACATTCTCTAATGAGACGTATTTTTTTTATCTGAAAATAAAGTATGGTTCTATAAATTACACATTATATATTTTAAGATAAAAACCACTTTACGAAATGGAAATAATAAATATTAAATTACTTTTTTAATTGCCTCGCTTTGATAACAAGGCAAAGCACGGCGTTGAGTTCCGCCACTCAACACCCAATGCCTCAATTCGGCGGGAAACGGGAAACAAAATTGCTAAAAGAGTTTGTCTTAAAAGTGTTTGTTTGTTTGTTTGTTTGTAGGTTCCCTAGTTAAAAATAGGGAAAAATAGATTATATATTCAAATTAATATAGAAACCGCTTAGTGGTCTAATAAGCTGTTTCTGTGAGTAGTTAGGAAAAATGACAGTGCCATTAAACTTTTTATATTATCGAGGTAACCTAAATTTAGTAGTCGTAACCCAAGTACAGACAAAGATGTTAGTAGCTGCTAGTTTCTCCAGGAAATGGATTTTTTTACTTCCTGGGTTTGGTAACAAGGCAAAGCGAGGCGTTGAGTTCCGCCACTCAGCGCGCAATGCCTCAATTCGGTGGAAAGTGGGGAATGGAGTGTCTTAACACTAGGTTCCCTACCTACCCTGCTATATGCGGGATTCCATTGTGTTCCGTGGGAATCTAACCCACAACCTGTCGCGTTTACAGTCGCATGCTTGTGCCTCTGCGCCATGACAGGCGTTGCTTTTATTTGATTGCCCTATTTGTTTATACGATTCCCACTCCAGGAAACGTTAGTACTTTCATTTCCTGGGTTTGGTAACAAGGCAAAGCGCGGCGTTGAGTTCCGCCACTCAGCACGCAATGCCTCAATTTGGCGGAAAGTGGGGAACGGAATTGTTTTAACAGAATGGAGTGTCTTAACACCAGGTTCTCTGGTTTCCTCTGCCTACCTTGCTGTATGCGGGATACAGCGTGAAGTTAAAAAAAAAACTTTATATATATAAACAAATAGAGCAATCAAATACAAGCTTGTAAAAATATAGTTTTTCTGCACTTCCTATCCATATAAACTTTAACTATGCGAAATCTTATACTGTTGTAATCTTGTACTTTCGTAATAAAAGGTTGAAAATTATTCCTTCACATATTAATATATAGTATATAAAAGCAATAACCAAAAAAAACATTAAATTTAATGTTTTAATATTCTTTTCTAATAAATTTCTAACTTATTCTATTGTCTACTCTTTATATAATATGCAAACACAGTGCGGAATAATAAATTTCCCCTGTATTAACTCGGATCGTATATTTGGCAAAAAACTGCTATTACTGTGCAGTTACTTTGCGTCATCCCTAACAGTTATACGACGTGCTGCTGCAAAATATTTACTTTGGAAAATAGAGCTTTGAGAGTCGAGAACACAAATTTGGAAATAAAAATGAACGTAAATATATTATGTTGTTACGAGTTGCTATTTTTTACCCGACTGTCAGAGCAAAGTTATGTTTTTCGCGTGTATCATGTATGCTTGTAATATTCTTTATTACCTCACATCTTCCAAACCCCTGGACCGAATTATATAATTAAGATGACGTTAGATGGGTATTGATACTACAAATGTTTTTAGATTAGATATGTGACGTCACTTTTAATTCAATATGGCGCCCTCTAGATACAATTACATCATGAATAAAAACAAAAAAATTGTTTATGTATAGGTACCGTATGGGCTACCAAAAGAAATGACTTAATAAGCAATGTAACGAAATGTACTTTAGTACTTATCGAAACATAAATAAAAATATGAAATATAAATAAAATATTTCGAAATGCAAATAAAATATAATATAAAATTTGGGAAATAAATATATAAATTATAAGTATACAAAATAATTTCAATAATTATAAGTAACGAACATGTCACTTTGTATGGAAATGTCACAGCACATTTCAAATATATAACACATAACTAGCTTTTATTGCCTACTTTATTTGTCTTTTGTTCTTTATAATTATGTGTGTTATTTGTTGGACGTTATTATATTTATTGTTTTTTACTAATTTCGTTTAAAGGTCCTCTACATACTTGATAATAGTTACCGAGTACTTTTACCTCTTACTTTTTTTTATTATACTATTTCATATATGAGGTACACGGTTTTCTAGTCTAAAACAATAATATATATGAAATATGATAAATAAATATTTTTATGTATGTTACGTAACAATAACAAATCGTCAATGCAATTGTTTTATAACTAAATTCCATTTATAATAAGTTCATAAAAAAATATAATTCTACAAATTGTATAAAGATCTGTCTCTCGAAATTATTTTTCCATATTTATGTATGGACAGTATCCGTTTATATGTAGTACCTAATATTCAATTCTCTTAGTAACAGACGGCGCTCTTAAAATACAACGACGTACTTGAAGAAAATCTATATGACCACTTTAAATATTGACTCCAAACTAAAATAGACTCTATCTTAGGTTTCACGCTGTATCCCGCATATAGCAGGGTAGGCAGAGGGCTTGGAAACCTTGTGTTAAAAAACTCCGTTCCCCTCTTTCCGCTGAATGGAGGCATTATGTGCTAAATGGTGAAACTCAACGCCGCGCTATGCCTTGTTACCAAACCCAGGAAATGAAAATAATAAGCTTTTGCATTTCCTGGAGTGGAAATCGAACTCACAATCTGTCGCGTTTACAAACAAACGCTGGTGCCTCTGGGCCACAACAGGCATCTTAGACGATTCACATAAAAGCAGTTTCACGCTTTATCCCGCATAGCAGAGTAGTCAGCGTAAACCTAGTGTCTAGACACTCTGATCGCCACTTCGTGTCCAAATAGACATTGCGTAGTAAGTGGCGGAACTAAACACCGCGGTTTATCTTGCTGGAGCGTAGGAATAAACATAACTTTAATTTAATATCTCCCCCAGAGGGGAACGAACGCACAAACAATAACTTTTAAAGTCAGACGGTGTCCACTGCTCCCCGATGTCCTCTGCGTGTTACATAAAATTAATAAATATAGTGCCACTATTATTTGAATCGCTGAGTGCAGAAACAACGTAAGTCCGGATTTTCAAATTTTGGTGGTTTCTCTACTCAACACGCATCTGGCTTCTACACTAGTTTAAATCGATTACGATTTTTTGCATTTTTTGTGACTTACGTTGTTTCTATACTCGCCGATTCATTTGTTTTTACGTATCTTGTACATTAAATAATGTAATAATAAGTTATTTCCTCTTTTCCACCTTTTTTATAGGTATTTGGTGTCAATTCGCGTAAGTTAATAAAAATATTTTAAATTAGAACGATACCCGAAAATGGCATAGAAATCAAACATGAGATAGAAGTCACAACTGCGCCATAGGTTTATATTTAGAATATTACTTTAATATAAAAGAGTGTATGTTTTAAGCGCATTCAACTATGAATTAATTAATATCGAATAAAAGAGATGTCTATACATTTATAAAAATAATTAAAACCTCAGCTCGCTAGTATAACACTCATTTTTATAACGCGGAATCTATTTTTCTGACATACATACACATACCTCCATATGTGATACGATTGCTGGCTCCGTTTGGGTTCAACATTAATGATAATAATTCTTAGATTTCTACTATTATTGAACTAATATTTTATTTTTAGTATTTGAATTAAAAATAAATTCTTAAAATTACGTCTAATATACCATAAAATACGAAGCCATCGTGACGTATTGATGTGATTATAAATGCAATTGGTTTGTCGGTTCGATTTCTACTCAGAGGAATGATTATATTTAATCTAGCTTCTGTCCGCGTGGATGTCGGTTATCGCGGCCGATCTTAGAAGAGTCAAACATTACAAATTTCAACCCCCTACTTGCATCCTTAGGGGTTACCCCCTAATATTGTAATAAGCCATGTGTTTCAACTTTAATTAAATATTGTTAAGACTCTGAATTTCATTATTTTATAAAAATTGGCGCCACCTCTATTTCACCCCCTTTACTTTCAGGGTATTTTTTTTAAATTCCTTTTTAGTGGATGTCCACATTATGATTATAAGCATCTGTACAAATTTCAAGTTGCTATCATCAGCGGTTACGGCTTTGCCAACGTCTATAAGTCAGCCAGTGGTAAAATCTCCTTCTATATATAGATTATATATAGATTACTTTCATTTCCCCGTTCTGGAAAGACAAAGCGCAAAGTGAGTTACGCCATTCGACATGCAATTTCTTCTTGATTTTGGACGAAAAGTGAAGCGGACAGTGTGTCTTGATTCTAGGTTCTCTCTAAATACCCTACTATGCGGGAAAAGGCAAAAAGTTAATGGCGAATAATTAATTAAGGCAATTTAAAACAAATATTTCTTATAAACTGCTGCAATGGCCATATCATTATAACCATAGAAATTTAAATGTCTAAAATTGTCCATACAATTTGACGAGAAGTCAGTTCGTTTCAATTATCACTCATATTACGCGATCATAGTACGCGAATACCATTCAAAACGCAAAACATATCCTTACTAATATTATAAATGCGAAAGTAACTCTGTCTGTCTGTCTGCCTGTCTGTCTGTCTGTTACGCTTTCACGCCTAAACCACTGAACCGATTTTGATGAAATTCGGTATGAAGATAGAACTAATCTTGGAAAAGGACATAGGATTTTTTATCGCGAAAAAAATGATAGACGGGGGTTGAAATAGGGGATGAAAGTTTGTATGGAAGTTCCTTATTGTCAAACATAAAATCATGTAAGATTATTTAACTGTTTACAACTTCACCACATAAACCACTTAATCAATTTTAACAAATAGTCTAGACTAGACCTTGGGAAAGACTATAGGATACTCCTTATCATATTGCGCGATATAACCGAATTTCACGCGGGCGAAGCCGTGGGCGGAAAGCTAGTGTATGTATAAAATCAAATACTTAAAAGTATTATTAAATGTCTAACGTTAGACAGTTTTTTTATTTTATCCAACTTTTACCTTTAAAATGTAGACATAACGTTCTAAAAGTAAAAATTGAACGTACAACCAATCAATCAAATTCCACAACATAACCTTCGCCTTAAGTCCCCTTTAAAAAAAACCCATGAATTTGGAATGAAAATTAAAATCAAACATATATAGAGTTGACCCGAAATCTTTTAACGAAAATGAGTTCTGTTTACTGCAACGAAAAGTAGGACATCGCTGCTAGCATAGTTGGTATCGTTGTTTGTCATACATTAAGCATGCAATCCATGCTGTTACTTCCAAACTTTCCACAGCATATATTGTATTAGACAGGAGATTTATATTTTTATTTTTGTTTTACTAATAAAAAAAAATGAATGACCACCTAAATTAATTTTTAGTCAAAAAATATTATTCTATTTTCTTATAGATATTGAGAGGATGAGTGATGAAAGAATGGTGAGAAAGATATATGAAG
>JAKGSA010002557.1:0-16043 GCA_033558755.1 Philaethria dido
TGGTGGTAGGATTTACATTATATTCTTTACATTATATTCTTCATTCATATTAATTTACATTATATTCTTCATTTATTAACTCTACACAAAAAGCAATCTTAATGCCTAATAATAAAAACAGTTTCACGCTATATCCCGCACAGCAGTAAAGCCAGAAATAATATAATGTCAAGATACTCTTTTTGCCGCTCTTCCCCCGAATTCCAGACACTGCGAGTTGAGTGGCGTAACTCAACGCCGCGCTTTATCTTACCATAGCGGGGAAATGAAAATAATTGAAATATTATCATTTCACTGAGTAAGAATCGAACCTATCAGAAATATGCCTAGTAGTATTTCAAAAATTGTATATACAACTTGATTTATCAACTTATTCACAAAAAATATTTTACTTACAACTTTAGGTTTCTCCTTTGGCTGTATGACTTTTTTCTCCACTTTCTCCGGCGGTTTTAAACCAAGCAGGCCTTCGAAATCAGCGTCGTACATAGGCACATATGTACCACGATTAACTAGGTTTTTCCAAACACCCTGTATAGTGAACATTATCTATATCTTAATACGTGAAGTAAAAACTTTGGACCCCTTTTTACGAAAATTACGCGGACGGAGAAGCATGTAACTTGGCACAGTTTATATAGCAAAGGAGTGCAAAATGATATCTTTTTGAAATAATGCATCAAAAATATATTGAATTACTAAAATATTACACACACTACCATGGTTTGACATCTAAGTTTATACAGTGTGATATACGTTGCTAAGCAACGCCTTGTTAACACGTCAACGGGAACACTAGTAGTGATAAACGTATAAAATTTTTAAATTGCTTTCCAAAAATTTGTTTATTATTTATATAATAAATAATTATGTTTTTTCAATTTCACGCTGTATCCCGCATATAGCAAGGTAGGCAGAGGCCTGAGAACCTAATGTTAAGACACTCCATTCTCTTCCGTTTCCCACTTTCCGACGAATTGAGGCATTGCGTGCTGAGTCGCGGAACTTAACGTCGACTTTTACCTTGTTACCAGAGCGACGAAATGAAAATACTAAATATTATTTAATATTTTCATTTCCTTGAGTGGGAATCGAACCCACAACCTGTCGCTTTTCCAGTTGCATGCTTATGCCTCTGCGTCACGATAGGTCTTATACTACATACAATACAATGTAAATATTTTATTAATATTACCTCAATTCCTTTCCCCCCAAAAGTGGGGAACGGAATTGTTGAAAGAGAATGGAGTGTATTAACACTATATTCTCTGGTTCCCTCTGCCTACCCTGCTATATGCGGGATAGAGCGTGAAGTTAAAAAAAAAGGATATTACCTCATCAGCAAAAGATATTTCATTAGGATCCAACAAGAAAGTTGGTGGAGGTATAGGTCCTGATGGCCTGAGTGTGCAGTGTAACGGCATATAATCATTTGACATCAGTGCTTCTATTAATTCCTTCATTGCTATACGATTTGGTGGGTTGCTGAAAAGTTTATTTATTATTGATATTTAAAGTATTAATCACACACTTACAAAACGAAAAATATTTAAAAAAAAATATAAAAATTTGAACACAGCATGACTCAAACCTGCGCCTCTTGGAAACCATTCTAACGTTTTGGCCGCAAAGCATTATATTCTTATTGCTTCAAAATTTAGTTTTATTTTTTTTAACAGTTTTACACTAGCAGAGAAGTCAGAGCAAACCTAGAGTCGAGACACTCCATCTACTTTCTATCCAAATTAAAAAACCATTACATGTTAATTAGTGGGACACCATCCCCTAACATAGTCCAAGTTCTAAATAACTTACCCATCACTAAGAGGCACTAATGCAGGAGCAGTGGCTTTAGCAACTGAGCTGATGTCAGCCGATCTCTCTGCCGTTATTGCTTGGAGAGAGGAATAATCAAACTCTAAGTCTTTAGCTAATACTTCTGTTAGAATCACTTGTTTTGCTGATTTCTTTAAAACCTGAAAGGAATTAATAATAATTTTATGATATTTATAATATTTGCATAACAATAGTATGTTATTATTTATATTTCTTTTAGATTTATGCCTGAGAGGAGTATCAGAAACGGGGAACAGAAATGTTGAAACAGAATGGAGTGTCTTAACACTAGGTTCTCTGGTTCCCTCTGCCTACCCCGCTATATGCGGGATATAGCGTGAAGTTAAAAAAAAAAAGTATCAGAAAAAAAATATTAAAGGGTAAAATTACAAAAAATCAATATGGAAAAAGGTTATTGTAGTCCAGTGAGATAGTGACTGTAAACACAAATAAATTGGTAAGTGCAGAAACAATGTAAGTCACAAAAATGCAAAAATTCATAGCTGATTTAAACTAGATTAGATAGGCAAGTTGTACACTTTTTTCTCCCTCCTGCCAAATTTGAAAATGTAGATTTACGTTATTTCTGCACTCACTGATTCAATTGGTTTTGGATTCCATCTTCACTCAAAAGGTTGATTATATTAATATTATGTTCATTTTTCTCTGGTAAGACAAAGCACATTATTGAGTTCTACTATTTAACTTAGTCTCAAATTTAGGTAGAAAGCTGCGATCAGTCGCTTGACACTATGACTATCCGGTTATTTGGGATAAAGCATGAAGAGTGAAATATAAACACTCACATCTCTTACATTAGCAGAAATGAAGCCATGTAATTGACCTATGAAAATCCTTTCTTGTGGAGTTAACGGTAGTAACCCTGGTTTACCTTCTAATAAATGCAAGAATAGAGAACTGAACGGGTTTTCCGTTTTATATACGTCAAATATAAGAGCTAGGGCCACTACTCTTTGGCCAGGGAGAGATAAATCCCCTCCAGTTATAAGTGATGAAAGGAGAAGACATACTGGAAAAGCAAAATAATTGTAAATATTAATATATGAATTTATTTATTTTTCATATATATAATGTTATGTCAACAAAAACATACTAACAGTTAAAATGATCCGATTTAGGAAATCTCTTTTGCACTTGAGCACATATCGATTCAAGGCTTTGTGAATCAATTGTTTGCTCAGAAAATAAGCTGAAATATAAAATAAAATATATAAATACAAAACATCTTATCATCAAAGGTTATGAATAATATTTTATGTGTAACCTACTCTAATATATATTTGCTATTTTCATTAATCAATTGTTGTGACATATTGTATCTAATTATATTAAAATAACGTATATCATTTAAGTTTTTTAAGCTTTCTATCCATAAATATGGCTGTTTATTTCGTTAGCGAAAATATACAAACAATGCAAAACGTCACAATAATTTTAGATTTTGACATTTGACAGTGAGTAGTGTCAAATTAATTTTATATGGCTACAAATAGCAGACAAAATGCCAAAAATTTAATGCCATTGCGGTTTTTATTCATTTATTTGCACTTTATTGTAAACCACAAAATATATCTTTTATATCAATAATACAAAAGAAAAAAAAATATAAGTGGAACTAATTGGGACACAAAGAGCGGTCTTATTTTTAATTAGCAATCTTTTCCTAACGCCTTTCTTTCTTTCCAGAATGTTGAAATTAGTTTTGAAATATTATATCATTATGCATAAAAAAATGTGGATTAGGTAGAAGTTGTTACCTCTGGTCTATCTAGGCACATATAGGATGTACAATATAATTTTTAATTGTATTTCAAGGAAGAAAGCTATATGCTTATTTTTTTGTTACTAAATGTGTGTGAATTGTGAACGCTCACGTAAAATATTACGATTTTTTCAAATGTGGTTAGGTGAAGAATGGAGCTCAGACAGTGGAGGCTAGTGTTAATAAACAATTAATCGGCCATTTGAAATGGGCTCCTTAAGCATACACTAGAGTTGCAAATCTCAGGCACTGATCCAGTTTCTTCCGGTTTCCATTATCTCAGTACGATGACTTCGTGCAATGCTAGTATCTTCATCATCGTGCAGTATCTTCTGTTTCTTCTTCTTTTTCTTGATTTTTCACACATTTGTTTTTTTACACGACACCATCTTGAACCGGTTGAGAAATCATTATCCATTTCCATGAGCCGGAGATATCAAATGCGGCATTGAGGTCGACTTCACTAGGCAAGGTTTAAGCAGGTAAAATATAGAACAATAAAATAAATTTTGGTATGTTGATTTAAAAATAAACGTGTTTTATGATGATTTAATAGTGATGGTGAATGATGACTGATACAATGATAATAAATAACTTTTTTGACTTTGAAAAACCTTTTCTTGTTCGCGTAGGCCTCTCCTTCTATATCACATAGCGGTTTAGTCTGAGAGGACCTAGTGACAATACTTTTCATTTTTCATTTTCCACTCGAATACATTGCATGTTTAGTTATAAAAATCAATAATAATAATAATAAAATTCTTTATTTCCAGAATAAAATAATTTCAATTGAAGCACATACAGAATAATTTAAGAACAATAAGTACTAACCATTACAAAATCAATGCCGCGTTTTGTTTTACTAGAGCAGATAAATGAAGACAATTTATACATAATCATGCCCTCGAGGAAAATAAAAATAATTTAAATATAATTATAATCTTTAGTGGGAATTGAACCCACAACCAATCGCATTTACAGCATTTACAGTCACTTTGCGACGGCCTTGTACTATACATGCTTTTTACTTACTTACTTAGCTTCACGCTCTATCCCGCATATAGCAGGGTAGGCAGAGGGAACAAAGTGTTAAGACACTCTGTTCCCCACTTTAATAAGTATTAAATATTAAACTATACAAAAGTTTATTTCGAACATTATAAATTTCTCTAGCAGTGTCTTAAATTGGAGAAAGAGTAAATAACAAAGAGCCTTACCATTACACGATAGGTGCAGAACATCTAAATAATATTATGAATAAGATATCAGTAGATACTAAATATGTAAGTGATTATTATTGCGTATGCGCATTAACATTGATGGCTACGACCTTCGACTGGCAAGTGGCAAGGCGTACACGGAAGCGCAACAAGACGAGGATAACATTTTTAATTTTATGAAAATAACTTTGAAAAACTAACGCTTTGTACTAATTATTCACTAAAATTCTTTTGTACCTACATAAATACATGCTTACTTGATAATTTTTTTTTTTTTTTTAAAAAAGTTAATTTAATACCAATTTTTAACTAAATTGAGGTTAAAAGATAAATTATGTAAATAAGGATACGATATTGCTATATTTTCGTAAATAGACAAAAAGTATGCCGCCCGTTAGTTAGCAGTGGGCATTAAAAAGAATGTTTCAATGACTGATACCGTTATCTAAGAAAATTATAACGAAACAAAGCGTATAAGCTTTCATGACTTCAAAACCCAGTTATCATAGCAATGCTAATTGTGCGGTCGCGTCTTTATCACCGCTTATTTCTTGCTCTGATAAGATTAGGGGAGTCATGTGTCTGAAGCGCCATCTTTAATGTGGTTCTTAAAAGATTATTGTAAATATTTTTGATTTGGCCATAAATTTTTATGTAATTTCAAACGTGAAGTGATGGTGTTGTGGTGTTTGTGTTCTGTGTTTATGAGAAATGAGAGATATCCGTTCGGTTGCAGTCATGCATAATCCAAGAACATTTGATTTTTCATCCAGTATAATAGAGCCTCATAGAAGTCGCTCGTCTTCTTGGTCTTCGTGGAGGCGAAATAATAATCTTCCTCGTCCAGAGCCTCGATTTTCTTTACAATATCAGGTATTTTATTATTTTTTTTTATATTAAAAGTGAAGATAACTTACCGTGATTTACTATATCAGCTACGTAGGTACGCATTGCGTTTATATATAGATAGTAGCTATAGGCGAATTATTGTATGAAAGAATGATAAAATATTTAAAGTTCAATATCATTTGGTGATGATTTTTCAGTATTTTTGTAAGGTATACATAAGGTATTAGATCATCATTATTACCACAATAACCATTATAATGTTTTATCATGTACAGCTTGCTTATGTTTAATTTTTATGAAGTATTTTGAAGTATCATATCTCGAGTAATATGGGTTGGAGAGAAGAGAGAGAGAGTTTGAGAGAGGTATATACAATATAATTCGGTCCTGCACTAAAAAAAAATTAAAATATATTTTAGGCGTATTTTTTTTAAACTAATGCTTTAATTCAAACAAATTAAGCCATATTATTATCACTAAACAAGGTGTTTACCGCGGCTTTGCTCGCGTGGTCAATGTCCGTCCATAGTACATAGTACAGTGTACAGTGCGTATATGCGTTAATTTGAATTTTATAGCCACTTTAAAAGAAGCTAAATTTTCATTTTTTTTTAGTAACAATCAAATTTGCCAAAATATTTTTTAAATATTTTCTTTCATATAAAAAATATTCAATATTCTTTTTAATGTATCTTAGAATATGCGTACAAAGTTTCATGATAATCAGATGAATAATTTTGGCTCGAAAGCGTAACAAGCAAACTTACATTCATTTACAATATTAGTAAGGATATAAAGTAGCCTAAGTTATTACTTATTACATCAGCTACCTGTCAGGAATAAACAAACAGACAAAAATTATAATAAAAAGATATTTTGGTATATACAGTACATATTTATAAGCAAATAGTAAAAAGCGGTTGTTTTAATATTACAAATAGACATTCCAATTTTATTAATGTGTATCGATTTATAGATGATTACAAAAAAATTAAAGGAATTGCAATATCGGGTCTAAGTATTGAAAAAAATGTATCGTGTTTTCTTATATGTATCTATTTTCTTCATAATAAAACATAGATTATACTAAATTCTTAAAGTAAAGACCGCGAAATATAATAGTAAGTACTACTAGTGCTACTAATTGTAGCCCGCGACTTTGTTTTAAATGGATTATACATTCTCAAAATTCTTTCTTTTCTCGTGTTCGTGAAATTTTCGAAAAATCTTCTTTTAGATAAGATTTCTTATGGGCAGTGTAGAGGAGCCATTTCCTAGGGGCCCCTACATACCAATTTTCAGCCTATTATGGGCGCTATTTTGGCCTGTATGTTTTCTGTGAGTCACTCAGTAACACAAGCGTTTTATATACTCGTATATAGTTAATCAATTCGAATGTAAGATGTCATTCATAAGGTAAAGCATATCCTACTTGACAATACTCATAAAATTTAAAACAACATATAATAACTACACTGAGTAACATCAATTAGCGTTAACTGGCATTAAATATGTTCAAATAAAATGCGGATTGTACTTTCTCTATTTAATAATAGATACGTGAAGTGATGTTTTTAAAAACTGATTTCTACATACTTTGAAACTAAAGTTCTTATATTACAAATAAAATTTTATCTATAATTATTTAATACTACTATAATCTTTTATTACAATTTCAAATTAATTTTTACACCTGTAATTTTTACACCTGTATATACCTCTATTTACTTTTCTGCGTATAATGAGGTGTAATGCGTAAAATTGATGTGACAATATGACAAAGTCTGTCAACCGCTGTCACTCGACTGTCACAGGAGGTGCAGACGATATTTTTCCATGATATTTTAGTTTTTTGTTTGTATTTTTCCTTAACTGTTGTAGTGTTTCTATATTGTAGTGTTTATTTTAATAGTTTAGCACATATTCAAAGTTTTCTAATGACTCTAAACTCGAGAAAGGTCCTTAAGGAGGTGTTAATGAAAATTGTATAGCAAACGTGTCATTGTTTTAACTTATTTCAACCGATGAGCTTAGAAAAGAAACGCCAATTGTTTTGCATTCCGATTATATATTAGTACATTTTCACATGGGTGATGGCTTGGCAATCGGATACACGCGTAAGTTAAACTCTTATAATTCTTTAAATAGTTAAGAAAACTTAAGTTTTTAACAACGTACATGTATGCACATGTCCTTGTCATTGATTTAATATTTAAATGAAGTTTATTTGAGCAGACAGACGCCGCAACGACATCGTTTTATTTGGATGTCAATATGTTATAATTGTTTGTGTATGTTATTGGTAGACTATTCACACCTAGACTAAGCCTGTTAATAGGATTTACTATGTATTTCGTGTATTTATATCAATACCAAGATTCTTTGGTAATATTATATTATATTCTTTTAAATTAAACGCTATGATATTATTAGAGTACATATGATATTGTTATAATGTTTATTTTGATCATAAAGCTAAGGGGATTAACCTGGTTGAATGAAATCATTGATGTATTCACAGTATTTCCTAAGAATACAATAAAAACTATAGCAAGTAATTAAGTAGGTTTTTCTGTTAGTTATATTTTTTTAAATATTGAGTTTTAAAAGTATACAGATTGTATATTTAAATTAACTTATGTTAGACCTTGATTTTGTTTTATTTTATGAATATATTACAACTTTTTATCAAAATAATACAAAGTCAAGTTATTTTTATTCTAATATGTTCTCTAAGGTTCCTATATACTTTACCTCTTAACAATATTTAGATGTTATATTTTTATTAAAGAAAAATTATATAGTAATCTTTATTTTTGCCTTTTAAGAGTGCAAGTTGAGTACAATTTACTGTGCCTGTGAGATTGACATAATATGTGATATGATGGCATAGAATGGAGAAGACATGAAATGAACTTGGCTCGTTAAATGTTAATATATAACCACATAAAATTGAATTCAAAACATTCTGTATGTATATATGCACTTTTGTTGGTTGAATGTATAGCTATAAGATCTGAAGTTAGTTCTTGTGAGAAGAGCTGGTAACAAACTGACAAGTGGTTCTTTTCAAATAGGGAAGTTGCAATTCTAGTATTTAATACAAAGCTCCCTGTATGAAATTCAAATTATCTTTATTAAACTATATGTATTTTTATCCTTTAAATATTCTTGGACAGAGATATTAGATAATAATTAGAGGTCATTGTGACATAGTGGTACATTGTCTTACTTTTAAAACAATACTCAGAGTTGAGTTTCGCCACTCAACTTTTTCTCTGCCTACACTGCTATACTAAAAAAATCAGATAACTCCTCACTTAAAATAAACAAATGACATTTTGAAATATATATAAAAGTATTAAAACTCTTTTACCTTTCTAAATATATTTTTAGTGTCATTCAATAAATTAAAACTGGTTTCACCTTGTTTATAAGTATTCTAATAAGATCATCTAAGTGTTGCCACAGACTAAATATTGTGACTTGTTTATTCAATTTTTTTATTCTTTAAGTATTATCTATAAAATATATTGAAATATTCTTTTATTTAAGTTTATTTAATTAACTCTAGACAATTAGTATTTGTTTTTTTTTATGTAAATGTTTTTTGTTTTAATTTTTACAGAAGGTAATGATGGCATATTTTCTTACATTTTTTTATAATATTATAACTTGCATGTTCTAATATTAATATTTAACTAGATTAGAAGAGAAGAGATATTAATTATCTCATGTTATTACTTCTAACATACATACATACATGCATAGCATCACACTGTATCCTGCATATAGCAGGGTAGGCAGAGGGAACCTAGTGTTAACACACTCCGTTTCCCACTTTCCGCCGAATTGAGGCATACAAATTCTAACACATACAAATTAACTCTGAAGTTTAGGTTCCAATGTTAAGTACATTTTACTTTGAAATTGTGATCTTTAAGAGTATTTATTTCTTATAAGAACAGAAGAATATTTTTAAAATATATATGGAACATCATAGCAGGGGAAATCGAACTCCAAGCTCTTTCTTGAGAGTGTATTGACGGATGCAAGAAGTGCATGTTTGAATCTCAAGTCAATTAAAATATATTTCTAAAAATATTTTTCCTTAGTTCATGTGTGTGAGTCATTAAAAATTTGAGGTAACTGTGAATTTTAATTGATGAATCACTACAAGATAGTACATGTCTTAATTCTTACCTACAATTTTTATCATGTTGAATGGTTTGGTGGTAGTGGAGTGTCTGCCTCCGCCTGGCTTTTAAGTGGTGCAGGAGTTTTTTCTCGTCCTCCGTCTGCCTCATGACCACTATCATCAAAAAGCATTTAAACCGCCAAACATCTTATGATGTGCTCGGTCCGATGGCATAAGCCAGGTTTTCCCTCTTTCCCACCCATATCCTTTTCCCCAAAAATGGTGGTCCCTGATAGCGACTAATACATTATCCCTCCCTTTCCATCTGTATCCTCTAGGTTGGCAACGCATCTAGTACATCTCTCTTGTGTTGTAGATGTTCATGGGCGAAGTTGCAACCACTCTCACCATCAGGCGGTCCTTCTGCTCTCGTTTGCCATCCGGTATCTATAAAAAAAAAAAAAAAAAAAAAAAAATTTGCATTTTTTTTTAAATATATAGCATTTTTTAATAACATAGTTTTATTAGTACATCAGTAGTTAAATCTAGATCTGTTCATAAAGTTTTTATTATATTTATAATTTTAATTATGTAATCTCTATTCAATGTAACATTAGCGAAGCAATATATGACCATATTACACACTCAAAACATCGTAAATAAAGAACTCACCAATGAACTGACCAAGAATAGGCTTAGCGTTCATTTGTACGCGGTAGAGGTAGGCGCGAGAGGTATATCGGCCAAATCTTTCTATAATCTACTAAAAGATCTCGGCCTGTCTAGAACTATTAAAAGATCATTTCTAGCATGTATTCTAAGGTGGTGTTAGTGGTTGCTTTTCAAATTTGGTTAGGTAGAGAGAGGAGCGCGAGCACTGAAGTATCATTACGTATTTTAAAAGGGGCCCCTTAAATCTACACTTGGGTTGCAAATCTCAGGCACTGCTCCAAGCTCCTCTCTCTGCAACGCGATGGGTCCTGCACTTGCATATTATACCCATGGAATGCTAAAGAATTATTCTCAGAATTAAAATGAGCTAGAAATATATTAACATAAAAAATCGTACTTTTATTACAGAAATATGTAGTAGTGTGATATTTCAAACCAAGTTTTTAATATCATATACTATTTTTACAAAGCACTACTAATGGCCTTACAGAGATATCAATTAGTTAGAAATTAACATTAAATTAATTAGTGGCGGAATGGGACAGTGTTTGACTCCAAGTCTGTGTGGTTCTGGGTTCGATCTACATTCAGGAGAGTTATTATATTTAAATTATTGTCATTCCCTCTCTCTTTCTCTCTTGTTAGAGAAAGCACGACGTTGAATTCCGCCACTCCCAACGTTTACAATTCGGACAGAAAGTGGGGAACGGAGTGTCATAACACTAAGTTCTGCTCTGCTTATGCTACGATACGAGGAAAACAGTGAAGCTGCCAAAAATAAATTGATAGTTTTACTATAGTATATATTTGTAACACTTTAAAAGTCTATTAAATGTTAATTATTGTCTCTGAGTGCACTTGTACCTATAAGCATAGAGAATCTATGATTATTAATATGAATTCATAAAAATATTATTAACTGTTTTCCTTATAGTGAATAAGGCTATTTGTACTAAGGTATAAAATATTGTTTACCTTGTTACAACAAGTTTTTGTGTTTGTTTTTTTTTATTTTTTAATATTATTATCTATTTATAATAATAACAAATTAATTTAAAAAAATAATTATTTTTAACATAAATATTTCTTTAAAGTAAAAATATTTTCTATTTGATACTTATTAAATTGATTTTTTTTTAATTGAAAAAAATAATATAAAACAGTACTCTTTAATATTTTTGATACTTTTAATGTGTTAATCACACACTTAGGAAACGAAAAACATTATTAAAAAATGTATAAAAAATTTGAATGCAGCGGAACTCGAACCCGCGCCTCTTGGAGACCCTCGCAAGTGCTTTGACCACTAAGCCATGCGTAAGCGCATAAGTTTTTAAAAAAAGTATTTATTCATTTACAATGTCATGGGAAAGTGTAGAACGGAGTCTCTTGACACTAGGTTCTCTCTATCCTATTCTAAAAAAACCGAAATCATTTTTTTTTAACTGCCATATTTCCATTTTTATATTTACCCATGGTTATGAAAGTCTTATATAATGAGAGGAAACTCCTTAGCATTCCGTGGCTTCGCCGTGTGAGTAGAGAGAGAAGCTCAGACCAGTGTCTGAAAGTTACGACCCAAGTGTAGGCTTGAGGGCCCCTTTTAAATATACATTAAAACTCACCTCCACTGTCCGAGCTCCTCTTTCTACCTAAATTAGCGAAGCGTCCATATAACACGATTCTCATCTGTTTACCTTTTGTAAATGATAGTAAATTAGTGGCGGATTTACTAGCAGATTAGGTACGCCAATAAAAAAGAGGTCGAAACAAAATTGTGGTGAAGATTGCAACGAAAATTTTTATGCTAAAAAAACAAAGCCCAAAAAAAATGCAAAAAAACAAGCTTGGAACTTAATATTCTATACCGTCGTCCAGCTTGGACCTATATATACCGGCTTGTCTCTATATACCGGTTTCCCTATACATATCGGCTTACATTTATAAAATCGTCACCTTTCCCCACTGTTACCTAACCAAAGGAAAAAAAGAATAAAAGATTGCATTGCGAAAGACAAATACGTACTTGTTTTATCATTTAGTATAAATAAAAAAATATTTCATATAAAATTTATTGTAAACATAAGCAATATTTATTATTTAAACAACAACTCATTAACCTTGAGGCTATCGTGGCGCAGTGAAACAGCGCCTAACTGTAAACGAGATTGGTTATGAGTTCGATTCCAACTCTGGGGGAACAATTATATTTAAAATGATTTTCATTTCCCCGCTCTTATAAGGTAAAGTGCGGCGTTGAGTTTCACCACTTTTATTTTTTAATTTTGGTACGAAGTTCCTTATTGCGCGTTACGAATAAGGTCTAGACGGCAAAATTTAAAACGAAATGTTGTAGCGATACTTTTTGCTATAATTGTAAACCGAGCGTGCACATATTTCTCTGTCTGTCTCTCTCTCTCTTTCATAGAAAGGCAGTTATTTTCGTTTCGTCTTTCTATTTCGCATTGACTGTGGTGTCGCGACGATTATTTTTGTTAAATGTATGCAGTGTATTGAATTTATTTAATAATTAATTATTCGAAAGGAACTTTGTTCCATCCGGGTGTCCCTTGACACCTCTCATGTTTTTTAATATTTTTTTGCTCGTGCACCTCCAACATAGACCGTAGTCCTTATTTGCTAATAATTAGTATCTACAGTTTATTATTATTATTTTTTTATTACCTACCCTTACCTATTACCTTTGTCTTATTACCTAACCCAAGAAATGAAAAATTCCATTTCCTGGAGTGGGAATCGAACCCACAACCTGTCGCGTTTACAGTCGCACGCCTCTGCGCCACAGTCTACATAACTTACCTAAATAAAGTTTCGCCAATTAACACGTGGTGTTTCGGTTTTGGGTGGAAAGTAGAGAACGGAGGGTACTGACACTAGGTTCTCCTTGACGCATTATGCGGGTTAGAGCGTGAAGCAGTAAAAAGTGTCGGATCATGCATGTAGCTACATTTTTTTAATATAATGCTTACTCTGATCATGATTATTTGCAATGAGTCATTCATACTTATAACTTGTATTATTTATTATGTATGTGTAATAGCGGTGTTAATTGTAGAAAATGTATAAATATTTTGCTTTACGGTTTTAAATTTTGTTAATATATTTTTTGTGGTATAATAATTAAAATTTTAACAAACAAAGATTAACGACTTCAAATAAAATTCACTAAAAAGGGAGATTGTTACGAATAACTCCAAAACTACACGTCAGGTCACTTAATTTAATTGAGACCACATGAACAAGTCTAGCTATCATATAAAAAAAATAATCATCAAAATTGGTTCATCATTTCGTTTTCAGATTTCCCCCTTTTTTCGAGACATTACGTGTTTATTTGCGGAACTCAACGGCGGGTATTGGCTTACCAGAGCGGGGAATTGAAAATAATTATGATCATTATCTTATGTGGGAATCGAATCACAACCATCGCGTTCACAGTTTATCACTGCGCCACGATGGCCTCAAACAATAATCATGATGTGCATTTTTTTTGCCACTTAATGTGATTATTGAATTATTTGGAAATGATGCTTTTCAACCGAATTCAAAAAAAGAGGTACTCAAATGTTCCTATTTAAATTTAGTTGAGAGCTGACGAGTAGTTTTCGAGTTATTCGTAATAATTTTACTATATAGTGTATTTTATTTAAAAAAATATATTATTTTCTATCAGTTGTAAAATATTTTTTGTACCTCTATATTATTATTTAATACGGTAACATGACACCAATTAAACACGCTTTTATTAGCTTGACCTCTGTCTATCTATCAATCTATGCAAGAAAATGTTACAACGTTAATTCGAACTACTTGTTGCCGTTCAATTTATTTAAAAATATGCACGTGTGTCCGGATCTAACGATAATACAATATTATTGTAGCATAAACTCGTGGCGCAGAGGCATAAGCGTGTGACTGTATACGCGATAGGTTGTGGGTTCAATTCCTACTCCAGGAAATGAAAATATTAAAATAATATTTTGTATTTTCATTGCCTTGCTCTGGTAATAAGGCAAAACGCGGCGTTGAATTCCGCCACTCAGCACGCAATGCCTCAATTCGGCGGAAAGTTGGAAACAGAAATGTTAAAAGAGAAGGGAGTGTCGTAACAGTAGGTTTTGTGATTCCCTCTGCCTACCCTGCTATGTGCGGGATAAAAAAAGAAGCTGTCCTTGTCAGGGTTGGTCACCCTGACAAGGACAGCTTTACGAGAGGGACGAGGGACAGGTTACGAGAAAATATTCTTTTATGATATATTTTTAACGTTTACTTAGAAAGCAAATTATTTTGTAATAATATAGTATTAATATAGTTACAAAAAATATTTTTAAGATATTTTTAAGTTACAAAAAATATTTTTCATGACTTTGTGACATTTTATATGAATCTTATTAAAATGAATTAATCGTATATATTTTGATATTTCCAAATACATTTTAGAAATTACGTTTGTTTTAAAAGATGAGAACGTAGTGTCTTAACAATAGGTTCTCTTTGTGTCTCCTGGATCTGGTGTTTCAAACGCTACAGAAGTCCTTAGTCACAACTGGAATGAGTAGTTGTAGTTAAAAAAAATATTTTCGCATACCAAAATATATGCGATTAATCCAGTAATAATAATGTCATTTAAAGTATTTGTTATATACTTTTTTAAACTTTTATTTAGTTTCAAATATTTAAAAGTAATCTCGGGCAATTCGTAGCATGCAAAGATTACGTTACACATTACACGCTCGCATATGTACATCACCAAATAACCAATATCTGACACTCAAATAATTAGACGAGACTTTCTAACACATACAAGAATACTATAATGATATCAATGTGTGGAATTAAATGCTGTTGACGCTCACCTCGGGAGTCGGGAGGCTAATCATAGTTGTATATTTATTGTAAAAATTTTATTTTGAAAAGAGCAACTGTTGGGTTTCTCGCCGGCTCTTCTCAGCAGAACTGCCTTCCGAGCCGGTGGTAGCTTCCGTTAGGACTGACACGACTGACACTTTGTAAATTGACGATTCGAAAGTGCTTGTAATAGCCTACTCGAATAAAGAATATTTAGATTCTTTTTTTTTATTTTTTTTTAATCCATATTGCCGTAAGAGGAACTCTGAGCATTGCCCGGGACTGGCGACCCGAGTATAGGTTTAAGAGATCTTTTTAAAATGCATTATCGCTCCCCTCCACTGTCCGAGCTCCTCTCTTATGACTGTCGCTGGATTATTTTTATCTACTTTACAATACTTATTATTTTCAATTTCCATCAAAACAATTATTAAATTACTTAACAGTGGCGAGGCGTCTATACAACTCGATTCCTACCGGCTTGTCTAACTTTTCAAAGTAAAAGTATAAAATAAAAAAAAGAAAGAAAAAGGACGTCAGCAGAATGTGGAGCTCCAAAAAATCGCCAAAATTCCATAGCAAAATTACTAAATACCTTGACATCCTATACTACTTTCCCCAAATATATCGGCTTCCCTAAAAATTACCGGCTTCCCTAAATATATATATACCGGCT
>JAKGSA010002558.1:0-16034 GCA_033558755.1 Philaethria dido
ACGTACACATCTCACACGTCCGTACTGTACCGCGATCGAGCAGCGATATATGATATGCTTCTAATTTAGTCCCATTTAAATTTTGTTAAGATCTGTCAAGTAGTTTTATAGTTATTCGTAATAATTTTACTTTTTAGTGCATTACACTTGAAATTGAATTTCTTTTTCATATACTATAGGTATCAATTAAATAAATTACTAAAAAATACACACTAATTTCTTCTAAATAGGTAGTACCTGAATTTACAGATTTTCTTAATCTTGTGAGCATTACTGTGAATCAGTTTTATAGTCAATAAAATTAAATGTTGTATTGGGAATCAATTGTTTAACTTTCAAGATAATAAAGGCAGCTTTAAGTGGTATGTTTGTGTTATCTTATATATAGTAAAACTAGCTGAATCCCGCGACCTCGTTTGCAATTATAAAACCTAAAATGTCATTTTCGAAGAAATTTCAGAAAATTCTTTTTTTAGTATTACCCTACACTCCCCCCGGGAGCCAACATGACAAATTTTAGGCTACAAATTATAGTTTTGACTGTACACTGTCTGTCAGTCACTTACGAGTAGTAATGCAAGGTAAGGTTCTCATATCTCTTGCATATAGCAAGTTATCCAGGGAGCCTAGTGCTAAGACACTCACAATTCTATATATCTCCTAATACTTACAACATAATGCCATAATTGATACAACATAATGCCATGCTTATAGACTATCAACAAAAAGTTTATATTTCAAATAGTTTTTTTAAAAAAAGCTGTGTATCTCTTTGCTCTACATAGCTCTTCCATTACTCGCTCAGTGACTGAGAAACAATGCATAGTCGAACAAATGCATGCAGAAAGACATTTGGCATATTAGGCATATTACCGTAGGGAGAATCGTGAAACTAAGATTTTTTCCAAAATTACTATGAAAACAGGAAAAATGTGATTCTACGTTGCAAAGTTGAAACTACGAGAGATAGTATGGTAAGGATCATAAAGTCAACGCAAACTGAATAGAGGGCAGCAACTATTATAGTTGAAATATGAAAACGGTATATTTTTATTTTAAAGTGGTGTTTGAAACCAAAGCCCGAACATTGAAAGATAATCCTTCAATCCTTCTTTTTGGTTCAAACCCCAACGCGTTGTAAATGGAAGCAAATGCAAAAAAAAGGATAGCAACCAATATTTTAGAAATATCTACATTTCTCTAACAGTAATATAGGAAATGCTTTATAAATTTACTTTAAATGGTCTATACCAGGTCTAGAACCTAGCAATTTGAGAGACTATGGTGATGCATTGGGATGGCATATAACTGTAAACGTAATGACTGTAGATCCACGCGAGGGTATAATAAAAAGCGGGTACAATTAATATATTTTTAAAATACTTTTATTTCATCGTATTGGTAAGACAAAGCGTAGTGTTGAGTTCCGCCACCTCAACACGATCTATCCCAAATTACATACATACATACATATATACATACATACATATATACATACATACATATATACATACATACATAACTTCACGCTGTATCCCGCATATAGCAGGGTAGGAAGAGACAACCTAGTGTTAAGACACTCCGTTCCCCACTTTTCGCCGAATTGAGGCATTGCGTGCTGAGTGGCGGAACTCAACGCCGCGCTTTGCCTTGTAATCAAACTCAGGAAATGAAAATACCAATAATGAAAATACAAATAAAATATAGCGTTTAGTTTCGTCGACCAAAGTATATTTGAAACACGATCCCCTAGAATAATACACGAATTTGAGACCATAAAGTTTAAATAAACAGTCAGGCTTTTATCAGACTGTCATTGCATGCCATTAATTAAAAAGTTGCATTGCAAAAGTCAATATTTAGTTGTACAAAAAATACAGAAAAACAATACGTAGAAAGCATTACAAATAATTATTGAAAATGCTACGATATCTAAGAGAAATTGGACATATCGAATAAGTTGGTCGGCCGACATTTTTTTTTTCATTACGATATACATATTATAATTGAACCATTTGGTTGTCAACAGTTTTCAACAGCTTTGGGACCAGGATGGTAAAATGGTCCCGAAAGCTCCACCGACCGTCCAAGACAAGTCCGAGGTACTTCATGCTCCTCTTCGCTTCCGCCGATAATAATGTGCGACTCTGATGGCGCGGCCCTTCGCGGAGCATGAAAGTATATTGCCTCAGACTTGTCAACCTCCAAGCCCAGCCGCCGAATCCGCCCGACGACATGGGCCACCCCCGCCGTCGCGAGCATAGCAGTCTCGCGATAAGTCCTCTGCTGCGCCAATACCAGCGTATCATCGGCATAACAGAGGACTCTCACACCACTAAGGGTACATCCTCGCAGCACCCAGTCGTAACCGATGTTCCAATAGATCGGACCCAGCGCCGAGCCTTGTGGAACACCGCATGATACCTCCTAAGAGCCCCAGCCAGTTCTCCCTGGAAAGGTCACAGACCTCCCGGAGAGGTAAGCCCCGATGATGCGGCGCAGGTACGGAGGCACACGGTGGTAAATAAGTGCCTCCTTGATGCATGGCCAGGGTAAAGAGTTAAAAGTGTTGGCGATGTCTATTGACACCGCCAAAACTCTTTCACCCCGGGCCACTGCGTCCTGCGCATAGGACTTCACCTTAAGTATGGCGTCCACCGTGGAACGACCACTTCGGAAACCATACTGACAGTCCGAGAGATCTGGACCTGTCTGCGCGAGTTGCTGGTTTAACCTTCCCGCGAACACTCGCTCGAAGAGTTTGACGATCTCGGTGAGCAACACGATCGGCCGATACGCCGAGGCCGAATCCGCCGGGCGCCCCTGCTTCTTAATGAGGACTAGTCTGCCTGTCTTCCACCGCTGTGGAATTATGGCTTGAGCCAGACAGGCAGTAAATAGCCCTCGCACTTTCGGCCCCAAGATATCATGGGCTAGAGTAACCACGCGCCCAGGAATACCGTCGAGCCCAGGAGCAGTGTTCTTGCCCCTGGATCACCTCACTGCCTCTGCGAGTTCTTCTTCCAGCACCTCAGGTACGACGCTCTCGTCTTCCTCGTCGTGCGCTGCAGGGTGGGCCATACTTGGTGATGTAAAGTTGGCCCGCTGCGGAAATAACGACGACAGCACTCCTCGGAGAACTTCCGGTTCGAGTGACTGTGTCAAGGGAGGAGCCCAAGTATGAAGCTTACCTCGTGCCATGCGGTACGGAGTCTCATATGGGTCCTCATCAATCCCCGCAATCATCTGGTCGTACGAGGGATTCGTACGACCAGATGATTGCGGGGATCTTCGCACGACCGATCTCCTCCTGCAGCGCTACTTTAGCCTCGACATAGATTTGGTACAACCGGCCCTCTTCCTCCTCCTGCCGGTGTACCCGTCTGCGATAGTGCGTGTACTAGCGTCTCACCTCAATGCAGGTGACACGCAATTGAGCGATCACGCCCGACCACCAGTACACTTGTCGCCTTTGAGGGCGACACCCAGAACGAGGCATTGACGCATCACAGATACGCGTAAACGCCCTCTGCGCCCAGTTGGCAACGTCTTCAACAGACGCAAAGTTCTGGGGCAGCCAAGCCTGCACTATCGCAGCCTCCTCCAGCAATCCTTTGTCGAGACACCTCAGTTGCCACCGCGGTCCGTCCTGTCGCGAGGTCGTGGTAGTCGACGGCACCGTCGGATGAGTGGAGATCTCAAAATGGATGTAGAGATGATCCGAGAGAGTCTCCACGTTATCCAACACTCGCCAACCCCGGACACGGCGCGCTAGAGCTGGGCTCGCAAACGTCACGTCTACAATGGATCCACCCAGCTTTCGCACACACGTGTTGGTCGTCCCTCGATTAAGGACAGACAAACCAGAAGCAACAACCCATTCCGAGAGCGCCGTACCACGCGCATTCGTCGTCGCGACCAGCACGTCTGCCGAACGATGTCGGTCTACCATTTCCCCCAAGCGGATTAAGAACTCTTCAAACTCTGCAAGAGTTTTATTGGGGGAAAAGTAGACACCGATGATAACTAAGTCGCCAACAACTACCGCGACGCATCCCACACCTTTCTCGACTCGTGAGAAGGGTGGAGAGCCCGCAGCTACCTGGGTGATGATAGCCACCATTCCAGTGTTGTCTGCGACTCAGTCATCTCTCGCGGGGACACTGTAGGGCTCCGCAACAACCGCCACCTGAATCGACCACTGCACCAGACTCTGGACCAG
Source organism: Philaethria dido (assembly GCA_033558755.1). NCBI lineage: Eukaryota > Metazoa > Arthropoda > Insecta > Lepidoptera > Nymphalidae > Philaethria > Philaethria dido. The sequence goes on from JAKGSA010002558.1 coordinate 4,223, forward strand.
TAAGTCTTGAGCCTTGGCACAGTGGTTTAAATTCCCTTGCAATACATGGAGATCCATTATTTAATCTCCATGTCTTGCACCTCCTCTAGCCTGGCTGGGGCTCTTGAGCTTGCCTGTCCTAATGGCCTTGCTCCTTTCCTCTTCCTTTTGCTATTACTAGCTTTAGAACAGGTGGCACTCCCCACTTTGTGGTTAGCGGGCTTTTGTGCCGCATCGCAGACTGGACAGTGTGGTTCATCTGAGCAATTACGCTGCTGGTGCCCGGGCTTACCACACCGGAAGCATTGATTGCTTCGGTCTTCAGTGCTGTTGCACATCGCAGCCATGTGACCAATTTCATGGCAGCGGAAACAGCGTTGGGCTCTGGGTTGCAGCAGCCTCACCCTCGCAGACACAAAGCCCACGAGGAGCCTCGTTCCGCTTAGTTTGGGTAGCTTCCGACAGAAAGCGGCACCATTTTGCCGCACTCCATTTCCATTTGTGCCTGTATAAGGCACACAGAATATACAGCTCTGCCCGTAAAAGGCCCAGCCATCTATCTTCGACTCTGCAGAAGGTTCGCCCGTAGAAAGGCCCCACCATCAGAAGCTCCGCCCGTAAAGGCCCACCGATAAAACCTCCGCCCGAAGAAGGCCCACCGACACCAACTCCGCCCGTAGAAGGCCCACCGACAACAACATCCGCCCGTAGAAGGCCCACCAACAACAACTCCGCCCATCTCAGGCCCCACTCCGCTCCGCCCTCCTTTTGCTCCCTTACCCGCAACACAACAGTATTCTTTGCAGTTCTGAAACTGGACGATTCACGCCGTGGCGCCAGGATTCTCCGACCTCGGTGGAGGCCGGTACCCTCCTGCTAAACTATCTTGAAGAGATACCGCCATGTGTTGGTGTTTTGCTTTTTCTGTCGGGCAAGCTCAGGCCGTGTGTGGTTAATTCAACCACTGAAGGTATCGCCCATGCCTAGTTGGATTTTAGTCCGCAGCGATTTTAACGTGTCCCGGTTCCACTTCGCCCTGGCATAAAAGGAGTGGTTTCCCTATCCGCCACCTGGGACGCGCCCAGTAGGAGACCAGCAACTCCTTTGGGAACCTAACCCAACCTAACCCACCTAACCTAACCCAACCTAACCTAACCTAACCTAATCCCAACCTAACCTAACCTAACTCCAACCTAACCTAACCTGCTATACATGCGGCTATCTGCCTACCCTTGCTATATGCGGGATACAGCGTGAACCCATTTATGTATGTACTTGTTAATCATGTTAAAGTTCATAATAGATTAAAATAACCACTGCACAATTAACAATAAATTCAAAAATAAATTTATCAAAAGAACATGAACAAAAACAAAAATAGTTATTACCATACTGCCATTTTAAATTTCACTATCCATATATTTAATTAAGTAAACAAATGTTATATACTCACGTGATATATAAATCTCATTTTATAAAGTTTTAAAATAATATCACGTCTCAAGCCTCTTTAACACTTGACGGTGTGATTGTAACTTTTAGTCAGGTCTGCCATATTCTATCTTTTAATGGTGTTGCGAAATACCAACATTATATTTACATCAAGATATATGAAAGTTAACGCCTTTGTCGGCGCAGAGGCACAATTGTGCGACTGAAAACGCGACTGGTTACCAGAGTTCGATTCCCACTCTTGCGGAAATTTCTGTAAATTAAAATAGTGGTCATTTTGGGTTTGCAACAAGGCAACGCGCAAAGAAGTTCTGCCACTTAACACGTAATGCCTGTACCCGGCGGGGAACGGAATTATTGAAAAAGAGAATGGAGTGTTTTAACACTAGGTTCTTCGGTTCCTCTGCCTACCCTGCCATATGCGGGATACAGCGAAGTCGCATTTGTTTAAGTCGCCTTAGTCTTCTAAATATACATTATACCAAACACACTGCATTCAACTCTAACTACTCTAAATCATATGATTCAACTGTTTGCCATACACGGCAAAGTTGAAAACAAGAAGCAACAACCCATTCCGAGTATGCCGTATCCACTACCATCGTCGTTGCGAGCCCACATGCCGATTTTGAGTTGAAGTCCCCGCGACCAGCACCTCTGCCTAACGATGCCGGTCTACCATTTCTAAGCGGATTAAGAACTCTTCAAACTCTGCAAGAGTTTTATTGGGGAAAAGTATACACCGATGAGCCAACTAAGTCGCTAACAACTGCCGCGACGCATCCCGGCCGTCCCTAACGACTCGCGAGAAGGGTGGAGAGCCCTGGTAGCTACCTGGGTGATGATAGCCACCATTACAGAGTTGTTCATGACCTAGTCATTCTCAAGTGGTGACACTGTAGGGGCCTGCACAACCGCAAGCTGCCTATCGACCACTGCACCAGACTCTGGACCAGTGGCTTATCCCTGAGCCCCTGGGCACAGTGGTTTGGCCTCTTTATAATACATGGAGATCCATTGCCGACCTCCATGTCTTGTACCTCCTTCTAGCCTGACAGGGGCTCGAGCTTGCCTGTCCTAATGGCCTTGCTCCTTTCCCTTCATTTCATATTACTTAGCTTTAAACAGTGGCACTCCCCACCTTGTGGTTAGCGGGCTTTTTGTGCTGCATCGCAGACTGACAGTGTGGTTCATCTGAGCACTACGCTGCAAGGATGCCCGGCTTACCATACCGGAAGCATTGATTGCTTGGTCTTCAGCGTTGAAGGCACATCGCAGCCATGTGACCAATTTCATGGCAGCGGAAACAGCGTTAGCCCAAGTTGCAGCAGCCTTCACCTCGCAGACACAAAGCTCACTGAGGAGCCCTGTTCCGCTTGGTTTGGTAGCCCGACAGAAAGCGGCACTGACGCCGCACCTACTTCATTTGTGCCCGTATAAGGCACAGAATATACAGCTCTGCCCGTAAAAGGCCCAGCCACTTCCTCTTCACCCGTAGAAGGTTCGCCCGTAGAAGGCCCCCCATCAGAAGCTCCGCCCGTAAAAGGCCCACCGATAAAACCTCCGCCCGTAGAAGGCCCACCGACAACAACTCCGCCCGTAGAAGGCCCACCGACAACAACTCCGCCCGTAGAAGGCCCACCAACAACAACTCCGCCCATCTCAGGCCCCACCGCTCCGCCCTTTTCGGGCCCCTTACCCGCAACACAACAGTATTCTTTGCCCCCCCCAGATTCGACGGGACGCGACGCCGTGGCGCCAAGGGATTCTCCGACCTCGGTGAGGCCGGTACCCTCCTGGGGTAAACTATCTTGAAGAGATACTGCCATGTTGATGTTTTGCTTTTCTGTCGGGGTGTGCTCCCCTAGGCCGTGTGGTTAACAAACCACTGAAGGCACGCCCATGCCTAGCTGGTTTTGGTCCGCGCCGGGATTTTAACGTCCCGGTTCCACTCGCCCGCATGTGCGAGTGGTTTCCTATCCGCCACCTGGGACGCGCCCAGTAGAGACCAGCAACTCCCCTTTGGGAACCTAACCTAACCTAACCCAACTCTTAACCCCAACCTTAACCCAACCCCAACTCCAACCTAACCTAACCTAACCTAACCTAACCTAACCTAACCTTAACCTAACCTAACCTAACCCAACCTCCAACCTAACCCTAACCTAACCTAACTCCAACCTAACCTAACCTAACCTAACCTAAATTGCGCGAAACTAACTTGCGCAAAACAAAATTGCGCGAAACTAACTAGCGCGAACCTACCTAGCAAGAACCTAATTTGCGCAAATATAAAAAGGAGTAGAAAGAAGAAAAAAAAAGAAAGAAAGAAAAAAGAAGAAAATATCTTTCATTTTTGCTCTTGTAATGTGAAAAAGAGGGAGGTGAAAGAAGAAAAAAAGAAGGGAAAGAAGGAAAAAAGAAAGCAAAGAAAGAAAGAAAAAAAGAAGAAAATATTTTCTTTCGTTTTTGCTCTTGTAAATGAAAAAGGGAGAAAAAGAAGGCAAGAAGAAGAAAGAAAGAAAGAAAGAAAAAGAAGAAAATATCTTTTCATTTTTGCTCTTGTAAATTAAAAAAAAAGGAGAGAAAAGAAAAAAAAAGAAGGAAGAAAGTTAAGTAAAGAAAACAAAGAAAGAAAAAGAAAAGAAAATATGTTTCTAATTCCTTACTCTTGTAAATGAAGAAAAAGGGAGAAAAGAAGAAAAAAGAAAAAGAAAGAAAGAAAAAGAAAGACAAAAAGAAGAAAATATCTTTTCATTTTTGTAGTAAATGAAAAAAAAAAAGGAGAAAGAAGAAAAGAAGGAAAAAGAAAAGAAGGAACGAAAAAGAAAGAAAAGAAAGAAAAAGAAAGAAAAGAAAGAAAATATGTTTTTAATTTTTACTCTTTTAAATGAAAAAAGGAGATAAAAAGAAGAAAAAAAGTATGAAAGAAAGAAAAATAAAGAAAGAAAAAGAAAGAAAATATGTTTTCATTTTTACTCTTGTAAATGAAAAAGGAGAGAGAAGAAAAGGAAAGAAAAAGAAAGAAAAATATCTTTTTATTTCTTTACAAAAAAAGAGAGAAAGAAAGAAAGAAAGAAAAATATCCTTTTTTCATTTTCTTTACTAAAAAGAGAGAAAGAAAGAAAAATGAAAGAAAGAAAAAGAAAAGAAAGAAAATATGTTTTCATTTATTCTCTTTGTAAATGAAAAAAAAGGAGACAGAAGAAAAAAGAAAGCAAAAGAAGGGAAGAAAAAAAGAAAGAAAGAAAAAAGAAAGAAAAAAAAAAGAAAATATCTTTTCATTTTACTAAAAGAAAGAAGAAAAAAAGAAAGAAAGAAAAAGAAAAAGAAAATATCTCTTTACTCTTGTAAATAAAAAATAGGAGAAAGAAGAAAAAAAGAAAAAAAAAGAAAGAAAAAGAAGGAAAGCGAAAAGAAAAAGAAAGAAAACATTTTCATTTTAATTGTAAAATGAAAAAAAAAAACGGAGAAAGAAGAAAAAAGATATTGGAAAGAAATAAAGAAAAAGAAAGAAAGAAAAAAGAAGAAAATATTCTTATATTTTGCTGTTGTAAATAAAAAAGGAGAAAGAAGAAAAAAGAAGGAAAGAAAGAAAAAGAAAGAAAAAAAAGAAAGAAAAGTAAGAAAGAAAGGAAAGAAAAAGAAAGAAAAGAAAAGAAGAAAATATATTTTTATTTGCCTTGTAAATGAAAAAACAGGAGAAAGAAGAAAAGAGGTACGTTATAAAAGAAAGAAAGAAAAGAAGAAAATATCTTTCATTTTTTTTAAAAAGAGAGAAAGAAAAGAAAGAAAAAGAAAAGAAAATATCTTTTCATTCTTAAATGCTAAAAGAAAAGAAAGAAAGAAAAAGAAAATATTTTATCATTTTGCAGTAAATGAAAAAAAAAAAGAGAAAGAAGAAAAAAAGAAGGAAAGAAAAAGAAAAAAAGAAAGAAAGAAAGAAAATATCTTTCATGAAAAAGGATAAAAGAAGCAAAAAAAAAGAAAAAAAAAGATTAGTTATTTATTTTTTAAATTTATTTGTTGAAAAACAGTCACCGCTAAGGAACAAAAATAAAAAAAAACATCTTGACTTTTTACAACGTAGGAGGATTGAACTGGGTTGGTGACAAGCAATTCGGTTTTTTTGCCACTAGTCCAATATACTTCCAGAGGAAGTTTGAATATTGTTAAGGTACTTTAAGATGGTGTTATGCAGTATGATAACAGAAAAGAAATGAAAATATAGCTGAAAGAGAAAAGAAAAGAAAGCAAAGTTAGTAAACAAAAAAAAAAGAAAAATATGTTTTAATTTTTTATTCTTTGTAAATGAAAAGGAGAAAAAGAAAAAAAAAAAAGAAAGAAAGAAAGAAAGAGTAATATGTTTTCATTTTTACTCTTGTAAACATGAAAACAAGGAGAAAGAAGAAGAAAAAAAAGAAATAACTGTTACAGAAAAATAACCGTTACTAAAAATAACCGTTACGAAAAATAACCGTTTTACAAGAAATAACTGCACAGAAATAACCGCTGTTGAGAAATAACTGCTACGAAAAATAACTGTTAAGAAAATAACTGTTACGAAAAATAACCGTTACGAAAAACTAACTCTGTTGTATGAAAATAACTGTTACGGTAAAAATAACTGTTAAGGAAAATAACCGCGCCATGAAAATAACTCGTTACGAAAATAACTGTTACGAAAAATAACTCGTTAGAGTGAAAAAACAACTGTTAAGTAAATAACCGTTAAGAAAAATAACTACAAATACATAAATACATACATAAATACATAAATACATAAATACATAAATACATAAAATACAGAGAATACATAAAAATACATAAATACATAAATACTGTACATAAATAATACATAAATATATAAATACTGTACATAAATACATAATGATATAATATTTTTCTTATTTTTACTTTGTAAATGAAAAAGAGGAGAAAGAAGAAAAAAAGAAAGAAGGAAAGAAAAGAAAGAAGAAAGAAAAAGAAAGAAAGAAAAAGAAAGAAAACAAAGAAAGAAAAGAAAGAAGAAGAAAGAAAATATCTTTTATTTTTACTAAAAAGAAAAAGAAAGAAAGAAAAAGAAAGAAAAAGAAAAAAAAAAGAAAAAGAAAGAAGAAAAAGGAAAGTGCAAGAAATAGAAAGAAAATATCTATTTATTCTTACTCTTGTAAATGAAAAAAATGGAGAAAGAAGAAGAAAAAAAAAAAAAAAAAAGAAAATAACCGTTAAGAAAATAATCGTTAATGAAAATAACCGTGCCATGTAAAAAGATAACCGTTATGTCACGAATACGCTCGGCTAAGGCGTCGGTTTTTCCGCTGTTGGCGCCAGGCAATCTGCAGCATCCCCTGGCACCAGTTCTCGCGATTCTCGTGGGTGTATTAGCCGGGTCCTCTATCTCCTGCATCCGTCAGCTTAATTCCATTTTTGATCTTAAGAGGACCGTCGCAGCCGTCATTCTTACCTCAGTCGCCGGCTGCAGTTTGATATTAATCACTGCCGAACGCGGCGATCGAAGCCTCGGCCTTCTTTAGCTTGGCAGCCTCGCTTAGGAGCTGCCTCTGTTTCTTCGCCCCCGAGAAACTACATTCCAGCCCCCAGACGTGCCGTCAACTGGGCCATGGCAGTGTATTGGTTCCAAAGGAGGGGCCGTAGAAGCCCTCTTCGCACCCTTCCCTCTTCTTTTTCCTTTCTTTCTCTTGTCCCACTTCAGCTTTAAAGCCGTTAGCAGGTGTTGCCTTTAGGGGTGGTATTTCCGGGACTCTGCCTCTACGCGGTTGATACAAAGTACTGGTACTTTGAGCCGGCTGCCAGTGGAGTGACTTGAGGTGGGTTTAGCTGAATAGCGGTCCTGATGGCTTCCAGTCTGGTGGCTCACCATCGTCCCCACTCTGCACCATAAACAGGGTGACCATCTCCGGTGACTGTTTGAGCTGGGGCCTGTGTTAGTTGTGGCACTTGAACCCGAGATCCGCCCCAAGAGCCATCTTTCCTCGCCCAGCTAAGTCCCTTTGTTTGTATGCAGCATTTGTTGCCCGCAGGCTCAGAACCCTCCTCATTGGCCGTTCCAAACACTTCCCACCGCCGTAAGCGAGGAAAGCTTGCAGCACCCTTAAGGGCTTTTTGTAGAGAAGCCCTTAAGGTTGCCCGATCTGCTGGCGTCCCGGTTAATGATTTGCCAGGCAGGTTCGCTATTTGGTGCTGCAGATCATGCACCAAGGCCATCATTTGTTCTTAAGGTGTGGGTACATATCAGAGAGCCTGGAATCCTGCCCTCTACTGCACCCGTGTTAGATCCATTACTTTCTTCGGCCAGTGGAACATTCCGGCCGCCGGGCCGATGTCATTTAGCTTCTCGGCTTCGAATTTTCGTCATCGTCCGTAGCATACCGCGGAGCGGAGCTTTCGCCACCCGAGGTCGCTTCTGATTTTTTCGGTCAGAACCAGTCCCGTCAGGGCTTGAGACCCATAGAGCTGATTGACTTCCTTTGGTCTCCTGATTCCTCTGAGGTTCCCGGAAGAGACGTTCCTCGAGATGTCGACGACTAAGATTCGCCGTTGATGATAGGTGCACTCCGCTAGGTCCGAATTCGATGCACTGCTTGCGCCTCTTTCATCAGCGGGTAGCCTAACAGAAAGCGGCAATTGATGCCAATAATTACTTCATTTGTGCCCAGAGGCGCACAGAATATTTAGCCCGCCCGTAAAAAGCTTCCAGCCGCTTCAACTCCACCTCGTAAAAGTTGGGCTCTCGCCTGTAGAAGGCCCACCATCAGAACTTCCGCCGCCCGTGAGGCCCACCGACAACAACCCCGCCTGTGAAGGCTCCACTAACAACAACCCCGCCCGTAGAAGGCCCACTGACAACAACCCGCCCGTAGAAGGCCCACCAACAACATCTCCGCCCATCTCAGGCCCCACTACCACCTTCCATACTGCCCCCCGCTCTCACAACAGCAGATGTTGTCCCCCCCAGATTCGACGGGACGCGACGCCGTGGCGCCAAGGGATTGTCCGGCCTGGTAAGACCGGAAATTTCTGGGGTACATTAAATTTACAATCTGCCATCATGAGGGTTTTGCTGGATCTACAGTTTCGGCTTTTCTGTCGGGGTGTGCTCTAGGCCGTGTGTGGTTAACAAAACCACTAAAGGCACGCCCATGCCTAAGTGGCTGGTTTTGGTCCGCGCCGGGATTTAACGTTCGGTTCCACTTCCCGCCCGCGGCTGTGCGCGGTTCTCCCCATCCGGCCACCTGGGGATGCCCAGTAGGAGGACCGGCAACTCCCCTTGGGAACCTAACCTAACCTAACCTAACCTAACCTTCGAATTTGACAGATTATCAATATAATTCAAATGCTGCAGATTATAAATTTGTTTAATACTAATTATAGATAATAAAATAGGCACCGATGTCATATTATTATATAGCGGATGGAAAAAATTCTTACTGTATACAATTTTTCAATAAAGCATATATATATTTAAATTTGTTTTATCCATAATAATATGGATGGATGAATGGATTAAAAAGAAAATAATTATTTTTATTTTTGAGGTAGTTCTTTGATTTTTTACAAATAGATAAAAACGGAAGGTTTTGGTAGCGTCACGCAATACCATTATTAATTCAGATCCTACTTTGTCATAAAACATAAAGAATTATATCAATATTTCCTAATGGAATTTGATACTGCAATTAATGTATTCAAAACTACTCATAACGACGCATAATGGTGTTAACAAATAAAAATGAATGCTTTTATATATTATAAACAAGTTATCTTATAATACAGTGCGTGAGTTTATAAAATAGTAGGTACATATCAATTATCACCACAACAGAAATAATAGTTAAGGTAATAATAGGGAAAAATACCTGTAGATAACGTTATCGTCACTTCATTGTTACGACATAGTGGCTTTTAGCTTTTAAACCATCACGCTGCCAATACTGTTGTTTTACACCTAGCATAATGGACTAGTTGTAAAGGCAGGGGCACACAAATGTAACCTACTTAAAAATCTAAGCTAACTATTTAAAAATGTAGATATTTATTTGTTTCACTTTATTTATTTTGTGAAGAATTATCATTAAATATCAATGTGTTTAGTAGATAGAACTATATAAAAAAAAATTAAAGGTTTTTTTTAAATGGAAAAGACAAGGCAAACGAGCGTTCAGGTTACCGTACGACCGACGATACGATGGAAGTTTAACATGGAGCGCTCTGTGCCACACTCGATCAAAGGCTTTCGCCATGTCCATACAAACTGGCAGGTAAACCAGAAGGTCACCAGTTGAACGACCATGGTGGAAGCCATATTGACGGTCGTTGATCAACCGGTGACCTTCTGGTCAATCCTCTAGATAGTCCAGGAGCTGGCTCTTTATTATGTTCACCATTACTTTGGACAGCAGGGAGGTGATACCAATAGGCCTGTAGTTAGCTGGATCGGAACCATCGCCTTTCTTCGGGATCGGGTGGATCAGAGCACTCTTCTACGTGTCCTGGACTACGCTGATCGAGTAAGAGTGTATCATGCATGCATGAATCTTGACAATTAATAATTAGTATAAGTTTTATGTCTCTGAAAATGTAAAGCTGTAGTAATAGCGTTTGAAGTAATTTCTTAATACATATAAAAAAATACTTTATGAAATATAAGGCAAAGGTATATTTCATAGAACCATATTAAGCATACGAGTAACGCAAATTTTCCCAACTTACAGTAAAAATAACAAAAGCTATTATCCCATATAATAACTTTATAAAACTTTTTCATTAGTTATCCTAATTGTTCTTTAAAAAACAAAAAATAACTGGTGGTGCATTGTGTATAAAGAATATTAAATTATATAGAATCTTAAATTATATGGATATAAATAACGATTGATACTCTTAGGCACGTGTAAACAAGACCTGGCGTACTTAAGATGAGTATGCCTGTATGGTATCAAATGACTCACTCATTGCTTCTAGCGTTTTACTTGAATGAAATAAATTTTATAATACAGGTCATGAAATATAATAATATAAAATATTTAAAATGCTTTATTACATTTTTTCTATTAAACCTAATTAATCTGTATTCTTTTTTTCTATATTTTTATTTTCATAAAGAATTATTTTTTAAAGTTTTAATTCTTTATTTAAAACCTCAAATTTCCTCTATTCATTTAAAAAATCATTCAATTCATTGTGCTTCTTATAGTAGAAAGCAAATTAAAAAGAATCGATATAAAAAAATATGCGTCACCTACGAATGTCGTAATACAAATCTATTTGTATGACTTAATATAAAAAATATACCATCGATATAAACATATATTTGTAAGTGCTAATTTTATTATAGCTCATGAAAAACATTATTTAAGCCACCGTGGCGTAATAGTGTATCTCACTATAAAGGCGATGGTTCTGGGTTCGGTCACTAATTGTAAGAATAATATTATGTAAGTAAATTAATTTTGTTTTAATATTAAGACTGATTATATTTTATTTGAAGGAAGGATATGCGGGATACAGCGTGAAGATATGTATGTAAGTATAAAACGGAGTGTTTTAACTCCTGACACTGTTTTCTAACCTCTCATTTATAGAGAAAAAAGCGTGAAGCTGTAAAAAACCTATTTTCAATAATGACTTTTCGTTATTTTTATTTAATGGTCAAGCAACACTTATATTTTTAAGTCTGCAACTTCAGAAACCAACGCCTCACGATTCTCATAATATCCTAACAATATTTCGTACCTTACTTAACCCTTTTATGCCCCAGTTCCTGAAACCTTTTATTTTTTACACACTCTTAAATACTTCTTGTGTTTTTTGCTAAAGATTTTAACCAAAAACATACTATACATATTTCATGGAGAAACTTCAGGCCATTCTAGGCGCAGTAGGATAGCGTTTGACTCTAACCGCGATTAGTTGAGGGTTAGATTCTCGCTCGGGGGAATGGTTATATTTACGTTATATTCATTTCTCCTCTCTGGCAAGATAAGGTGCGGCAATGAGTTCCGCCACTTAGCACACAATTTGAACGGAGTGTCTTGTCACTAGGCTCTTTCTAACTACCCTGCTCTGCAGCTTAAACCTCCTTTTTTTAATCATGCATAAACATATTTTTGTTCTTATTATTGAACTTATTACTTAACAGACGCCTATCTACTGCGCCATAATGGCATTAAATATTTTTTTAGACTGCTTAATGCGACTCTGAATTTACAGTAGCTGAAAATATATCAGAATCATTTAAGGCACAACGTTCGACTGTAAACGCAACAGTTTATGGGTTCGATCCCTACTCCAGAAAATGGAATTTTTCATTGACTTGGTTTGGTAACAAGGTAAAGCGCGGCGTTGAGTTTCGTCACTC
>JAKGSA010002559.1:0-16017 GCA_033558755.1 Philaethria dido
TTCTTAAAAATACAAAGTCACCTTACTTTTTGAACACACCTCGTATGTATATGAAGTTTATGGCGTATGGGAAGGGTCAAGAAGGGTCATTATTGTGAACTAAAATCTCACTTTCTTCCTAATTCTATGTAAAAAAATGAATCGAAATGCTTATATGTACATAAGTTGTAAACAAGTGCAACAAATTGGATAAATCTTTATTTTATGTGCTAGATAAATGTTTGTATGAAAAAATATGCCAAAAAAATATGGCGTTACGAAGTATAGGTCAGCTAGTATAGAATATGAGGGTTTAGTTGTACATAACATGATTAAGGTTTGAACAGAAAAAGAAAATTGACTTCAAAGTAAATACATTATAAAATACAATTATTACGAGTAATTCAATATTGCCTATCGTATGGTATTGTTTTAAATATATTTGTATGTATTTTTAACAAATTTTAAATGGGACATCAGAAACGCTATCATAAAAGTATCACCAAATTTAGTTCACCCAGTAAAAAAAGTAATGGGCCAATACACCTAAAAATACATTAATAATATCCTTCTTTTTTGAAGTCTATTAATAACACTGGATTCCACCACTCAATGCATAAACATATGTAATATGAAGTATGAAAAAACTTCGATACTCCAGTTGACCAGTAACCTCCGTACCAATATGAGTATAATAACAACAAAGGCATATACATCTATACACTTTTCTGGTTCTCCATTGATTTGTTATGTTCTGAAAGCATATTTTATGTAATAAGTTATATATGAAAGCTCTTATAACGCAGCATTAAATTCCACAGGGATCAGCAGATTTGTAAACTTAAAGCTACGGCTGCAAAGGTAAATATTTTGACGAGCAAAATTTATGAATAAAATATTTTGTTTTAGTTGGAATATTTTAGTTGTTAATAGTTTATTCCTTGCGTTTCATATTTCTTTTTTTTTTAGGATAGGTAGTGGCGGGGGGTGGAAATAATAAAAAGGTAAGGTAGATTTAAGGAAACCGGTATGTAATTAGAAAAGCCGTTATACTTAGGAATGTCGGTATAGGATTTTAAGTTTTTTCGCAAATTCACTATCGAATTTTGCTGATCTTTTTTTAGGTATCAGAGCAAGTTTTTTTGCAATTTTTCTGGCGACCTCTTTTGTTTTAAGTTGTCAATCTTATTTGCAAAGTCATTTCAATTGTCATTTACTAAAGATAAACCAGTGGGAACCGTGTCATATGGACGCCTTGTCACTGATATACAGTGTTAAGACACTCCGTTTTCTACCTAACTCTTATTTTTAAAGATACTATAATGGCGCAACTTATTTCAAGTATTTTCGATAGTCAAATTAATATATTCAAAATATATACAAAATTTGGTAAGCATATTTACTTATAGAATACGGCGAACAATATTTTAAACATACAAATATTGAAATGATATTTAATGTTGCTTGGCGAACATGGAGTACGTACTTGTATGATAATCTATTAACATTTAAATGTTTCATTCGTGACCTATTTTATGAGATAAAGTGTCTGTTCAAAAATTATACATACTCGGATATTATGATTTTATAATTACTTGCTTTTAAATTTAAGGAATAAGATCAAAAATATACGCCTGTCGTGGCGCAGAGACACAAGCGTGCGACTTTAAACGCGACAGGTTGTGGGTTCGATTCCCACTCCAGGAAATGTAAAAGTTTAGTATTTTCATTTCCTGGGTTTGGTAACAAGACGAAGCGCGGCGTTGAGTTCCGTCACTCAGCACGCAATGCCTCAATTCGGTGGAAAGTGGGGAACGGAGTGTCTTAACTCTAGGCTCCCTCTGCCTATCCACCCTGCTATATGCGGGATACAGAGTGAAGCTATGTATGTATGTAGACCAATAAAATTATCCCGTATAGAATAAATTATGTTTTCCTTTTCTTTAAAGAGCTAAAAGCAGTAGTTGAGACGCGACTAAAAAGCTGATCGTTGTAGGTTAAAAGTGCACTTGGAAGTTGGAATACAATATTATTATTATTTAGGTTTTTTAGCTTCACGCTGTATCCCGCATATAGCAGGGTAGGCAGAGGAAACTTGAAAACACTCCACTAGTGTTAAAACACTCCATTATCTTTCAACATTTCCGTTCCCATGTAACAGCTGGGAACGGAATTAAATTTATTTTTGATATTTTAGGAATTGTATAAAAAAATCAAGTCTGGAACCCAATTCCATCTCTCAATGTTTCTGTTTAATGAAAATGGAGAATGGTAGAATTTTATTGTCAATTTTCATTTCTGATATGTATCCACAGCCATAGCTTGCTTCAATATAATATATGTACATTTTAATGTATTTACTCCGCCATGAGGCCGTTGAAAATAAAATAAATTTCTAATATATATGTAAATTCATAATCCAATATTAATCGTCTAAGATGTATTCAAGGCGATATTTTATCATTTACTTGCTTTAATGTGACCGTATTTAAATTGTACGAAAATTATGTTACGCCAGTCTTTTGTCCTGTCCTAAGGAGGCAGTTGCGTGAGACAATGGACCTAGTTTGCCTTATCGGAATTCCATCAGGGTATTCATCTAACAAATTTTCTACTAAATTAATTGCTATATTATACATGTCGAGTTATCTTGTGCTTATTGTTCTTAAATCCTTAGTTTAAGTTAAATTTACATTGTCTTGTTTAGTTATCTATGTAGATATTTTATGACAAAAAAAAATTAAAGAATTATTTAATTTTGACTTTTTTCAAGAAAGGTATATAGAAAGTGGACAAATACTATTTCCTAAAAAAAGCTTATATGATGGGAGAGCGGCGTTAATTTAAAAATAAAACTACACGAGAATCATTATAGTTCGCAACACTCTGTATAATTTACTTATATGATTTTCATATTTTATATTGGAAGACTTGAGCTAAATAAACGATATCTTTATATTATTATATGAAAATATAATTCCTATAGGCAAATATAATAACTTTAATGTGTTATAGTATTAAATGTTGTGCGATAATTAGCAAATTAAAAAAAAATCACACTTTAAATGCATTTTTTTTAGCTTCACGCTGTATCCCGCACGTAGCAGAGTAGGCAGAGGAAACCAGAAAAACTAGTGATAAGACACTCCGTTCCCTTTTTTTCGTTTCCCACTTTCCACGGAATCGAGACATTGGTCCTTAGTGACGGAACTCAACGCCGCGCTTTGCCCTGTTACCAGAGCGAGGAAATGAAAATACTAAATATTATTTGATAATTTCATTTCCAGGGGCATTATTGCAGGGGCAGCCCCCTGTTGTTTTTTTGTATACACAACAATGAATCACTTTGGTATTGCGACAGTAATGGATGTCAAAATATAGATACGAAAATCATTTACATTCAGATTTGCAGAAATAAAGGATTTTTTTTAAATGGAAAAGGTATTTCCAGTATTAAGTGGTACACTTAGTGATAAATGATGTGGTTCTTCTTCCGTCCATATTAAAAAGCGTAAGCGTGAATTTTAACGTTTTAGTTAAGTACATATTTCTATAATGAATGATATCTTGTTCATTGTCTATAAGCACGTTAGATGTGGGTTCAATCACGATTTGGGGGAATAATTATATTGTAATTATTTTAAATTCTAGGCTCTGATTATTCGACATTAAGTTCCTCTTAACACGCAATGTCTCTGATTGGGGTAGCAGCGAAGAAAGGAGTGTCTTGACATAAAAATCAGTTATTATGTTTTAATTCTTTTTTCAATACATTTATTTTATTAATATTATCATAATAAATTGTTGCTTTTATATAAAAACATGTGTACTCTAGGGGGATGGTCTGTATGTATGATGTATTTATAAGTGAAATCTTAACTATAATATTTTTTATATATATACTTTGACTTTAATTTCCATATATTAACTAGTATTAATATAATTTTTTAATTATAAAATTCTCCATTTGTAACGTTAAAACATTATCACACAATTCATGTATCATTTTTATTTTTTTTTGTTTTATTTCTATTATCTTTTTCTTAAATTCTATATAGAAATATCATCCGTTCTATAAAACTGTCACTCATAATAATAATTGAGTGTTGATATGGGGTTGACGTTAAAAAGAAATGAGGCTTTATTGTTCGTCTAAATATTAATATATTTATTTGTGATACATTTTTGGGATATAGCATTTTATAGGCATAAAATGTTATTTTCATTTCAGTATCATATATCATATAGGTATTTCATACATCTATAGATATAAAAAAATATTGCAAAATTTTATCTACGCCTCTGGGAGCGTCCGTGGTCCGTCCGCGTCCGTCCTATTTCTATACAATTTTAAATATTTATACAACCTAAATAAGAATTAAAAAAAAAAGAAAAACTGACTTAAAAATATCCGTAGCAAAGGACAACTGTTACGAATAATTCAAAAACTATTCGTCAGTTCTTACAAAATTTAAAAGCAAACTGGAAATATTCAAAGCGCTGTCAGCTGTCATATAAAAAAAAATCATCAAACTTGATTTACCTAGTAAAAAATTACGTGGTAGTAAAACTACGCAGTCGAATTGATAACCTCCTCCCTCTTTCAAATCGGTTGAAAATTTCATTTTATAGTAATTTATTATTTAGTATCTAGCGCAGAGCTGGAACTTTTAACAATTGACGTCTTATGTCTTTTTAGCTTCAAGCTGTATCCTGCATATACAAGGGTAGGCAGAAGGAACCTGAGAACCTAGTGTTAAGACACTCCGTTCCCCACTTATTTAATAATCGTGAACTGGTATCCGTGCCTAAAATGCTCTATGCATTAAATAAATATATTCTTTATAAAAGATACGCATAAAATTTTAATTTATACAGAATAAGCTTCATAAAAGATATAATTTAAAAAAATTAAATAACATTCGCGACGTCGTAATTGAAATGTCACTGCAAGAAAGTTTTTCAAGTAAAGAGAAAACGTAATGGAAATAAAATAATATAATATATTAATGTTTATTTTACATTGTTCGTGTGTTTTTAATTCAACGAGTTCGCTTGTAGTTGTACCACTCGTTTATAGACATTTTTAATTGATCTCTAAGACTCAAAAAAAGGAAGAATTTATTAATTCAATTGTATTTCTTGTGTACTTCTTTATAAGTTTTTACTGGGTTAACCAATTTTGATCATATTTTTCTTATATAATAACTAGTACTTCTGAATTTCCCCGAGTAGGAATCGAACCCACAACCAATTGCGTTTACAGTACAGTAGATACTGTTCTACTACGCTGCATATAAATATAGTATTGTTATTAAGGTAGAATCAAAAGAATTTATTTAAAAAAAGCGAAGAAGTATTCTGTGCTATGCTTGAATTAATTTAGCCGAATTTTCCTTCTTTCTTTCGTCTTTACTTAAGTAACACAAAAAACTTAAAACATTTCTAATTTCAAAGGAAGAGAAACTTAAAAAGATTTATCCGTTCATCGACAAAATATAAATTGAAAGTTTACAAGAAACATTAACCAGCCATCTTAAACAATCTCCAAGGAAGACAAAATAGCGAAGGATCCCAGTGTTAGTTAATCAAACTGTTACACGGACTGAAAAAGAACGCAAGCAACAAATGAAATAGGTACTGTTGTTTTTATTCTACTCGATTACATTTTATTTACTCTGGCCACAAAGAAATGTAATGAACATTGTTACTTTTTTTAGCTTCACGCTGTATCGTATGTCCCACGCATAACAGGGGCCTACCCTGAAGGAACCAGAGAACCTATTGTTAGGATACTCCGTTCTCTTAAGACTTCCATTCCGTACTTTCCTCTGAATTAAGACATTGATACTGCCTTGTTACTAGAGCGAAGAAATGAAAAACACTAAATATTGATCATAATAAATATTTAATATTTCCATTTCCTAGAGTGAGAATCGAATTCACAAGCTAATTCTAAAACTTTCTGTTTGAAGCTATTTTTGAGGTTAATAAGTCCTTATATTAGACAAAAACTGTGCTGATAATCATCAAACGCTTGAACAGTTCTTCATAAATTATATCTAAGGACCATCTGGTATATAATTAGGTCAATTCACGACCTATGATCCTATCAAAAATCACACAGGAATAAACAAGCAACCGTCTTTTTTAGAGTCAAACTTAAATCAATTGTACTGTTGGGAGCAAGTTAAAATAACACAAACCACTTTTTTAACATCAATACCGGATACACAATAGATATTGTGTATCCCACCCGCTCGCTGGAAAGTTACTACTGGCATCAGTAGGTACTGATTAGCAGTTATCATCGTTACAGACGTGCGAAGGCTACTGACATAGATCTCCCCCAAGTATTTCCACGACGATCGGACTTGAGTCCGTACCCTTATTTTCGCAGCTTGCAGCTTTCGGCGACCTTGACTTGATCGTCGGATTATCGACCGTCGATCATCGTTTTTAATACTGCTACCAATACGCTTTAACTAAAAAAAGAGTAATAATAATGTAACAATATCTATCCCTTTCCACAAAAGACGAATAAAGTGAAACATAAAACATTATAGTTAAGCCTTATTGGGAATGTCTTAACATTCGAGGTGAAGTTTCCCTTACATTACTATCGCCTTGCGGCTATTAATAAAGTCTCAGAGCGCAATAAAAGCTGCTTATACGATATATTGTGTGCAATAGCACCATTAGAGCCCGCAGAGCAAACATCTCGGCGAAACTATAGCTGTTCAGCCAACATAATAAATGTGAAAATAATATATACATACTATAATTGTTAATTTAATGATGAATTATAGTCGGTTTTATGTGTGAATCGTGCTTAGATATTAAATTGTTTTGTTTATTTTGGTAAAATATTGTTATACTCGTATAATAAAATTTTATTTAAGTTCAATTATGTGCTATCTCTACTTTATAATCGACTTCCAAAAAGGAGGAGGTTCTCAATTCGTTTTTTGTTGCGTGTCACCGCAATACTTTTTAATAGGTACCAATATTGATGATTCTTTATTTATAGCAACATAATGTAGTTAAGATATGACAAGTATTTTTTAGAAAATAGTAGTAATTTTACTTTTTGGGACATTTTGTTTGTGGTAGGTTTTCTTTTTATTATTAAAATTTTAATTATATAAACGTCCATAGACTGAATTTCTATGAAAGTCCTATATTCCTCTTTCATTTTTAAACAAAAAAATACATATAACTAGTTTTACATATAATGGTAAACTATAATTTATCATAAAATAAAATCAAAACCTATGAAAATCATGTAGAATCTCCTTTATTCTCTATCTCTTTGATCTCGATACCGGTAAATAAACATCCCATATACAAACTTTAGATACGCTTCACATTTTAAATTTCAAAATAGACAATGTTTCATTCAAATACAAGGAGAAAGCTTGTAGCTTTATTTCAAGTCAGAACTTGTTTAAGTTCTGAATGCCTACATTTTAAACAAGAATATACTTTCTTGTTGACTTTAACACAATGTAATAAAATTTACGTAATTTTTTAGGAATACAATATATGTGTACAATTCAATATATGTGTACAATTCAATATATGTGTACCAATATTAAATAGTAATCTTGTTAACACGAAAAAAATATCAGTTTACACAAATTTAAAATATATGGTAGTATTTATTTATGTAATCTATCGTTGAGTTCGTTCCTGTGGCGGCGCAGAGGCACAAGCATGCGACTGTAAACGCGACAGGTTGTGGGTTCGATTCCCACTCCAGGAAAGGTAATGTAATAAAGTAATTCGGCGAAAAGTGGGGAACGGAAATGTTAAAAGAGAATAGAGTATCTTAACACTAGGTTTTCTAGTTCCCCCTGCCTATTCTGTGCGGAAAACCGCGTGAAGTTAAAAAAAATGTATCTATTAATAAAACAATATTAGTTATCTATATAATTATACCAGATCAAATTTTATGGTCTTCTTGCCTTTTTTTTGTTTGTTTATTTGGCGTACTGATATTTTTATATAGGATTGTATATATTTTTAAACAAATTATTGCAAATACGGGTATTTTGTAATTGTAATACTGGGTATTTTGAATTTTTTATACTTGGTTAAATTGCATTCAAACATTCAACATTCAACAATGTTGAATGTTTGAATGCAATTTAACCAAGTATAAAAAATTCAAAATACCCAACAAACAACATTTAACTTATAAAACAATTATTGTTAAAATATTAAAAAAAAACATAATTAATCTATATTGTACCAGTTTATTACATAATCTTAATTAAAACAGTAGTTTCTATTAACGCTTGATTTTAGAGCAAACATTCGACAGTAGGTCGTAGTTAGCGAAACCGCGGAGGTTCGTTATCTTCACTTGTGCGGTTATCTCGAAACTGGGGGACTAAGTATTACTTATTAAATACATGAAGAAAATAAATTGAAGGAATAATTTAATAAATAGAAAAAACTGACTAAAGAAAATGCACTATAAATATAATTATTACGAATTACTCAGAAACTACTTGTCAGATCTTAGCTAAATTTCAATGGGACTACATCAAAAACATTAGCTGTTATATAAAAAAAGAATCATCAAAGTTAGTCCACCCAATAAAAAGTTATAGAGGTAACATACATAAGAAAACAGTTGAATTCATAACGTCCTTCTTTGTAAGTCGGTTAAAATAAGTAAATTCACTAGGCAATAAAACCTGAAACAAGAGCGTTGCTCATGCACTAGACCAGTAAAAACGCGTGAATCTGAAATGCTATGAATTTACGAATATTCGGAATACCGTCGCTTAACGGTATATAAATCTTTTATGGGGATCCACAGCCCGTTGTATTGACGAACCGTTTACTAAAATAATAAAAACATACCGTGTGTACCTTTAATATAGAAATACAGTATTTTCTTCTTTCTGTTGTAAAAGTTACGTAACATATTAAGTATTTTTTTGCTTTTTATGTAACATCAATAGACTGTTATACCGATTATATTTATATATGTTTTTTTAAGCTTCACGGAATGTCCCGCATAGCAGAGTAGCAGACTACTCTTTTTTATCTCAGAAGAAATCCCAGTGTCCAGACCCTCCGGTCTCTGTACGAAATCGAGACATTATTTACTCCATTGAGCGCTATTTTGCTAATCATATTTTTTTAGCTTCACGCTGTATCCCGCACATAGCAAGGTAGGCAGAGGGAACTTGAGAACCTAGTGTTAGTGTAGCTTGGTAGTGTAGCTTGAAGTAGAAAATCGAAGATATTTATCAATAATCAGGAAATAGAGAACGAAGTGCACTGAACACTTCGTTCTTTACTTTCCGCCTAATGTCATCCAAAGACATTGCGTGTAGAGTAACGCTACCTGTGTGATAGTCTTATTAGACCAAGGAAAATTGAAATAATTTAAATATCACTCTTCCGGGTGGGAATCGTACTTACAACCAAAGTAAAGTAAAGCAATCGAAAACTGTCCCATTGTACTATATATTTTTTTTAACTTCACGGTGAAACCCGCATATAGCAGCATAGACACAGGGAACTTGAGAACCTAGTGTCTCAACTCACTCCGTTCTCTTACAACAATTCCGTTCCCCACATTCCGCCGATTTGAGGCATTGCGTGCTGAGTGGCGGAACTTAACGCCGCGCTTTGCTTTGTTACCAAAACCAGGAAATGAAAGTACTAAACTTTTACATTTCGCTTACAGTCATACACTTGTGCCTTTGCGCCACGATAGGCGTTAAAATAATTTGAATATAATAATTCCTCCGAATTGGGATCGAACCCATAACCAACCGTGTTTACTGTCAGATGCTGTTCTATTGCACCATGATGGTCGTTGTATGTACGAGTATGTTACTTGTTAAAACCCGTACTATGAAAGAATCTTAAAATCACCAGCGTCAACGGTAATAGTCCTAGTTGTTCTTTGATTAATAATATTTATTTCGAATTTATATCTTCATGTACTCGATCAAAATATAGATTTTACCTCGGAAAAATAGACAAGGCCTAAGAAGTTAGATGTGTCGTAGTGTACTAACTTACTTAGGTTAGGTCAAAAGTTCGGACTTTTACCGCTAAAGTTGGTAATTAAGTTTTGCTTGGAAAAATTTAGATTAAGCGAATCCTTTGAAATTATCGGATGACTGATTGACGGAGGAGTATGAAATTTAAAGTTTATTTGAAGAAGCATTGCAAAATGTAATACAAACACTACTATAGTTTTCTCATATATATTTGTATAAAATTACATAAATGTTGCTAAGGATACAGCGGAACCTCTGGTTTAATCAATTCTATGTTTTATAATTTACAAATATTCTATGAATTTCAAGCTGTAAATTAGAAAAAAGTACATTAGAAAATCCTAAAGATAACTTGATGATCTATGCTAGACGTCGATATTTTTAAAGTGAAACTAAACGGACGAAGACAACGATTACGAGTACAAAAACATCAACATCGTAAAAGAAATTTGCAATAGACAAATATTTCAAATATATTAAATATTAATATTATAACACTGATATTTTTTTAGAATTTCATAAAGTTTTGGTACAGTAATTTTGATTTTACTATACTACAGATTGTCAGAATTTTGAATCAAATCTGCATTTGTACTGTACTCTACTTTATACTGTAATACGTGTATTTTTTAAATATATTTTTCGTTTATACAAAATTACTAAAACGTGTAAATCTGTCGTACGCATTTTGTACTAAAATTCTCATCGGATTTCCGGGATCCGTGCGGTTCAATGAACATAAACGTTTTATGGAGACACACGGCCCATTCCTTTTACCAATTCTATCTGACCTCACTAATGTCTAACGTAGCTTTTGAATTTTTTTCCACGTTTGCTTTATGGGAAATAAAAACAACTTCTGACTGTATATATTTTTTTAATTACTTCAATATATTTTTATACTAGGCTAGTCATACTGGTGAGTCATATTTATCATTCTTCATTTTTGAAGACATTGCGTGCCGAATGTCAGAGTCTATATCCATTCCCTAAACGTAATGATACAAGAGAACAATATACATACATAACTTCACGCTGTATCCTGCATATAGCAGGGTAGGCACAGGGAACATAGTGTTTAGACACTCCGTTCCTCACTTTCCGCCGAATTGAGGCATTGCGTACTGAGTAATGGAACTCAACGCCGCGCTTTGCCTTGTTACCGAACCCAGGAAATGAAAATACCAAACTTACATTTCCTGGAGTGGGAATCATACCCACAACCGTCGCGTTTACAGTCACACGCTTATGCCTCTACACCACGACAGACAAAAGTATTTAAATTTTAAATATTATAATATATACTCGAGAAGCCTAACTTCTAAGTTTATAAATCATAAGTATCATATTTTAAGACTTATTTTACAGCGTGTATAAAAAGATTCCAGAACTTTATCGCAAATCGATGATAGCTTCATCGAGAAAATATAAGAGAAAATGCCAATTTTTTTACCAACTTCAAAAAATGTTGAGGTTTTATACTCGAACTTATGTTTTATGTGTGTTACCGCATAACGTTTTACTGGATGAACCAATTCTGATAACTCTATTTTTATATGATAGCTGTAATAGCTATGTGCTAGCTTCTGATGTGGTCCCATTTAGTTAAAATGTTTTTGAGTTATTCGTAATAACTTTACTTTTTAGATCATTTTATTTGAAGTCTATATCCTTTTTTTGTTAAATTCTTAATTGTTTCATATATAAATGTATATCAAGGTTATAATAATGCGTCAAACATAGCATAAAAGCCTCAATTCAATTCCACTTTATAATAAAAACTTAATTCACAATATTACAAGTTGACGAAAGTTTCGAGCATATCTTCTCAGTATATTACAAATTAATTGAAGAGGCTTCAAAGTTTCTTTACATAGTCTTGTTTTCCTTCATATCATATTTCATGGGAGAGTAGAGTTGTTTCATCCTTTAAGGGTTAACTGATACCGTACTAGGAACTTAATATAAGGCAACCTTAATTAATATCAGGGCTATGGTGATACATTTAATATTTTGTCATTTTAGGTACGTCATGGCGCAGTAGATACATAATTACATATACGGAAAGTAGACGAATGAGTTAAAAAAAATAGTTTCACACTTTATCCTTCATTGCGTGTTAAATGGCGGAACTCAACGCCTCCCTTTCATTAATCAGAGCTGAGAAATAAAAACAATTTAAATATAATCATTTACAAAAGTGGGAATCGAATCCACAACCAATCAGGTTGCAGTCACTTGTTGTTCCAATGTGCCTCGATGGCTAAACTAATTTGTAATAAAGACATAAAATAACGTTATTTAGACATTTTTTCGTTTTCTTTACTATCTTTCTGGAAGACGCTATGGATGTGTTATATGTACCTAACATAAAATACATACATACATAGTTTAACGCTGTATCTCGCTTATAGCAGGGTAGGCAGAGGGAACCTAGTGTTAAGATACTCCGTTCCCCACTTTCCGCCCAATTGTGAGTGGCGGAACTCAACGCCGCGCTAACATAAAATAGTTTTTAGATTTTTTAATAGCAACTAAAAGATAGATATCAAAATATCGCAACCATAATATTTTAACGCCTGTAACAAATAAAAAATATTTTTATAATTAAATAACACACCACAAAGTTACGTATAATAAATTTATATATAAAAAATATGAGCTAACAAAATCTGAACGATTCTGAAATCTGATTTATTAGAGATTGAAACTTTTGAAACTTGGAAATGGGTGTCAACATTACATTCGGCGATGTCGAAAAGAGAACATTGAAAAGTCTATGACGGGGCGAAAGTTTCAGACAAATTCAGCTAGTTTTGGTAACGATCCGAACAACTTTTAACATAAATCGTTAATAAAATGTCGAATTTTACCACTAATGAAATGTGCAAATCATGAAATTTTACTTCATAATGGGTATTTAGTTTACTGAATTTACGTAACAACTTACCTAATTATACGACTTTTTAGTTTAATGTTTTATTATGAACAGTGATAAAATATATACATATATAGTGCATGATATAAAGTTGTCAGATGCAATCAATGTGCAAAGATATCATATTTTTTTCAGCTTCACGCTGTATGTCGTAAAGCAAGGTAGTCAGAAATAACTTAGTGTAACACTTTGTTGGCCGTTTTTTAACTCAATTCCATATACTGTGTGTGTGTGTGTGTGTTTTCATTATATTTATTCTGATCACTACGGACACGTGGTCCGTAACTTTTGTCAACTTTCACTATATTTTCATATCACTTAAGCTTAGGAAATAAGATATTTTTTTTCCAAAGAGAGTCCAAGTATTTTAGTTGCCTACTTAATATATTATTATTACTTATTGTAACTAATAATACTTAATATTACTTAAGATACTGTGTGTCAACTGGAACTTAAAACCGTACTTATTAAAATAAACTATCTACATACTAAATAGTTATATCTTTTCTTCTACCATTTTAACAAACTCGAAACATGAAATAATTTTACTTGCGATGTTTGTCCTCAAAAATAAAAATAAAAGACGTACTTGGTGAGAAGTTCTCAAAGAAAAATGTAAGATAAGAAAACAGCCAGAACTTGTTAAACACGAACTCTTAAGAAACATCGATGAGATTTATATCAATCTTACTCCGCTAGTAAATACGAAGTTGGGAGTTTCGAGCAATCGATCTAATAATTGCTATTTGTTCGATGCATAACTTTCTCTGACTTTGAAACTACGGTTTTCAGATTTAACATTTTGTGATGGATTTTATTTCATTCAAGTTCTTTTATGTGATCTTTTGAAATTTATTCATGCAATAAATGAAAGAAAGTTATTAAGATCTTGGTGAAAATTTAAATATAGTCAACTAGACTAGTCTTTTTTTTTTCAGCTATAAAAAAATTATAGTGAGCTGATTTTTTATTGACATTCTTATAGACGAGAAATTTAACATGCTAGGTAATAAAGTAATTCATAGTTAAAAGTCACTGAAATAAGTTTTATCTGAATATCTTGCGTACTACTCAGATGTTAAGAAAGCTTATTACCTAAAATATTGTTGTTCAATAAATTATTTTCGAAAAACGTAACTTCTTTTTTTAATTCAGTGTAAAGTAAACAATACGAATTGTCTTGCAAAATGTGGATTTGACATTTGACAATATATTCAAATTAAATAGTAAAATAATAAACAGAAACACCCAAAAAATTTACAAAAAAGAGGATATATAACAATTTATAACAAATAGGACGAAAAGCGGTGAACGGAGTGTGTGTGTCTTGACACTAGGTTCTCTAACTACCCTGCCATATGGGATAAAGCGTGAATCTGCTTTTTACATACGAGAAAAAAATTCTTTCACATATTCTTATAATTCGAAGAATGTTAAACTTTAGAGCAGTGGACATATAATGTAAGCATTAAACTTCATATTATGCATTATACGATACAGCACATTGCAAACACGAGCCCCATAACAGTTTGCAGTAATGCAATCGAGGTACGGCAGCCCATTAAAGTAATAAAGGCCAGCAAACTTATGTAAACTTTAACCATTACACGCGATGGTACCTTAGCATTGCTATAGACAAGTCAATAATTTTATACTTTTGTAGATATTAAAGTCCTATTCCGAGTTTCTACGGCAATTTGGCGAGCATCCATAAAATATATTACAGCGCAAAACTTTCTACGTTGCATTGATTTAGAAGGATTATTTTATGATAACATGTTCTGTTTTAGATGCCATTCATAATTTCTATATATATAAATAATACATTATTATTGACATAAATAAAGTGTATTTTTTATATTAAGTATGTTAATAACATGTTAAAATATTCAGAAGTGACTGTGACTATCTAACTAGGGATAACTGGTTAAAAGGCAAAGCGCGGCGTGGAGTTCTGGCACTCAGCACGCAATGCTTCAATCCGGCGGAAAATGGGGAACGGAATTGTTGAAATAGAACGGAGTGTCTTAACACTAGGCTATCAAATTCCCTTGCGGATACGCGGGATACAGCGTGAAGCTAAAACAAAGAAAAAACAAAAAAAATAGGGATAAAGCGTGAAGATAAGTAGTAAGTAATATTCAAAAATTGTCAAAGATATATACAATTTACTTTTTTGTTATACTTGCGCACTCCTATATTATTACGGTCATGAAAGATAGTGATCCTTCCATTTGCTACGGATTTAATAATTATGCGTATATATGTTTAACTATAGTTTACTAAAAATTCAAGTAAAAAGCAGCATCACGAGTAGAATCGTAGTAGTACGAGGTATGAATCTATTGTTAAAATACTCCGTTAGCCGCTCCTTGTCAGAATTCATTACTTTGGCTTTGATTTAAGTGGTGGAACTCAACGCCGCTATTTGTCATTCCACAATGGAGAATTAAAAATAATTATAATTATAATAATTCCTCAAAGCGGGAATCGAACCCACAACCAACCAATCAACCGCTGTCCCACTGAGCCGCGATGGCTCAAACTATAGATTTGCAAAATATTTAACCTGTGACATGTGGTTTGCGAAAAAATAATAATAATAATAAACAACAGCAAATGTTAAAAAGTAATCAGAGACACCTTGACCGACTAAATTACAAGGTCAATGATAATAACGGTGAAAATTTAAACTAATTAGAACCTTGGTCCCTTTAGCGTCCTTTGCCATAAAATTATTTAAAAATCCTTTCGTTATGAACTGGATTTGAGTTATTCAATTATCTTTCATTACCGTTATTGTGCTTTTGGAAAAATGATGGCTGTGATGATTAGTGATCAGAGCGCTGGGACGGTTTCCAAAAGGTGTGGGTTTGAGCCTCGCTACATTATATGCAAAAATTTCTGATTTTTTTTAAATAGTTATTAAAATTTTAACAAAAAAAGAAAATTGACTTAATACAAAATGCACTAAAAAGTAAAATTATTACGAATAACTCAAAAACTACACGTCAGTTTTTACTTATACGAGGTGTGTTCAAAAAGTAAGGTGACTTTGTATTTTTAAGA
>JAKGSA010002560.1:0-15979 GCA_033558755.1 Philaethria dido
CAGTTCTTTAATTATAGTGCTTGGATGGTGCAAATCGAGCACTTTGCCAATGTCACGTTGTATGGAAAACACACGAAGAAGAATTGATTGGCGAAAAGAGATAGTTACATTATCAGAGATTGCAGGTTAAAAAGTTGTTTTTATGTCAACGGCATTTTATCATTTTTAATTAACGAAGTCAAAGTCTAAGTCAATGTTAGAGTCAAAGTCAAAGATCAAAGTCAAAATTGAATTCAGTCAAAGTCAAATTCAAAGTCATGTTGCTATACCCCTCGTTCCTTCTTCTATCGTATACAAATTAACTATTACTTGGTAAGTAAATACAAACATACATACGACATAATGGCATAGGATAGGAGTTTGTTTCATCAACAGTGGTTTTTAAATAAAATATGTATGAATTAAAAAATACCCAATCGAAATTTTCAATAATATAACATAAAGTGAACAACTATAAAAAACCAAATGTAATTCTACCTGACAAGTACTTTTTCCTCCTAAAAAGAATTTGCCTCCACACCACATGTTCCTCGTCAACACTGTAGGGTAGACTAGGAAACATCGGAAGAAATGTACTACTGGAAGCTCTACATGCATCAGGCGGTCGGGTATCGTTGAAGCACCTTGCTAAAATTTAAATTTAATACAACATTCATGAATATGTATGGGAAATTGTGTTTTTTACCATTGTATACTTATTGTACTGATTATTAAAAAAAGACTAAAAAAACAAAAAAATATGATAAATCTGATTTTTAAGAACCTTAATACCAAGAAAAACCTCAAACATCTATGTACCCTATAAGTAAAACGTTTGCGTTACTGAGTGACTGACAGATAACATACAGGCGAAACTACTGACCATAGAAAACTAAAATATGACATGTAAGCTTGGGGGGAGTGAAGACAATAACTAAGAGAGGATTTCTCGAAGCTCCTATGAAAATAAGAATCAATATTCTAAGTTTTATGTCCACGCAAACGAAATTGCGATATACAGCTAGTATTTAATATAAAGTTAAACATACAAACAAAAAGGTATGAAAGGTTTCAGACCTATCTATAGTGTCATAGTAAATTTAAATTTAAAAAAATATATATCAAATAATTTATATAAACATATTAAAAAGATAGGTATATTAAAAAGCAACGTCAATGAAATAAAAATATGTAAGGAAATACCATTGAATTCCTTTCTTTAGTAGTTCGAATTTGGGCGTGCTTTACTATTGTTGATGTTGATTAGATAGATGGCGTGAGTGGTTAGGAAAATAAGATTTAATTGTAAAAGACAAAATGGCGTCAGATTTACAGTGATAAAAATAAAAAGTGAAATGAAGATTATGTTAAGTAATGAAAAGAAGAGATCGACAAAGTAACTTTTTAAATGTCGTTTCTTTTTGTTTTTTACAAGGCAACACATAGTTTAATTTGTCCAGGGATTCTCACAAGAATTGACTAAATTGACTTATAAAAATATGGTAGATTTAAACAAAAGAAAAAGCGACTTCAAATGAAAATATACTAACAAATGGCACTGTTATTATGAATAACTCAAAAACTATTCGTCAGATCTGAACTAAATTTAAATGGATCCCATCAGAAGCACTAGTACTTCCATCAAAATCACCCAGTAAACAATTGTGCAGTAACACACATAAAACAATCTATTCGACAACCTCCTTCCTTTTTTTAACTTCTGATCCCGCATATGGCGAAGGTAGGCAGAGAGGCTCCAGAGAACCTAGTGTTAAGACACTTCATTCTCTTTCAACTTGAATTCCGTTCCCCACTTTCCGCCGAATTGAGGCATTGCTTGTTGAGTGGCGTAACACTTACTGGCACTTCATTAGTTACTGAAAAAACGCTGTGAAATTCAAAGTTCGTCACAAAGAGTAGCTAGGCAAGAGATTGAAGTATATATTTTTATTCGAATCGTGTTTGTCATCTGAGAAAACTTTATAAAGATTTTATTACTTACTTTTTTAGCTTCACGCTGTTAAAGACACTCTGTTCCCCCCACTTTTCCGCCGAATTGAAGCATTGCGTGCTGAATGGTGGAACTCAACTTTACTCCCACGTTTTACCTTGTTACCAAACCCAGAAATGAAAATACTAAATTTTGTTTCCTGGGTGGGGGGATCGAACCCTACAACCTATCCATTTACAATCGCACTTGTGCCTCTGCGCCACGACAGGCCTTCCTTTTTTGAAATCGGTTAACCAACGCAAATAAAATAAAAAATTTAAACTTTTTTTTCTTTAACACACATGTTCAAAGTGAAATATATCTTGAAACAATTCTTATTCTGTAAATGAATTGCCTTCTGAAGAGCTTTACACGTAAGTTAAGTTCTTATTGTTACTATGTACAGTATATATAAACTTTTAGAGTACTCGATGTAAAAACTAAAATATATTTATATTGTAAATACAATAGATTTTTATTCTTTAAGCTTTACTTGGAGATAAATAGCCATTGTGATCTTTTCTCCTTACGTTTAAAGCGTTATAAAAAATAAATTTGTTAAATTTTTTAAATGTTTAATAAATTGAGAGAATTTGTGTAATTTAACGTTAATACACTTAGTTAATACAACTTAAAGGTGAAAAAATATTTTGTTAGTTAGCCTTTTTTATTAAATAACGAAAGTATGCCTGCTTATTATATTCTTATACTAAATTTTGTTTCATTCTAAATGTAACGATGACGATGGAAGCAAGAAACTCCGAAGATTGAAAGATAATCTATTCTATCATGACTCGCTCTTTATTTATTCTTTCTAATCATTTTTTTTTTTATGTAAATTAATAGCAAACACTATATAAAAGTGCCATTCTGTATCGCTGATCCCAATGACACAGATGTCTTTATCACAGTAGATAGCTATATAGCGTGGTTCGTTCCCCACTCGAGGGAATAACATTTAATTCATCTTCTCACTTTTCCTCTCAGGTAAAAAAAAACTGCTATCAACGTTCACTTCCGCCATTTAACTGGCAACCCTGAATTCCGAGGTATCACAAAGTCATTTAGAGCGGTTCTTAACACTATATTCTTCCTAACTACCCAATACGAGATAAAAAGCTAATACGCCGCCAAAATAAATACTGAGTTATACCTTAGTCCTCCCCATCCGCTGACCATAATTTCGCCACTCAATTGGGTCTACATTCTTTCGGTGGTAAGGCACACAGGCTTCATAGTCACCAACCGTATAGGCCCTCAGTGGTTTTCATGCAAGCGACATCTCTTTGTCGAAGGGTGGGTTGTCATTTTATTCTGGGTGAGGCTTTTACGGCTATGGGTATTATGGTACTGTTCTTACGGAAGGAACTCCCAGCTCGGAGGACTACTGTTGATGGGTCGACGCTGAAAATTGGATTAACGCATTATTTTTACTTGGATAGTTATAATTCGTGTTAAGACACTGTTAACTGTGTTTCACCAAATGGAGACACTGTGTGCTACCCAGGAACCTCAACACTACGCATATTTTTATCTAGAGTGGAAGAAATGAAAATAATTTTATTTAATTGGGGTGCAGCTGTGAAGTAGAGTATCTGACTGGACTATCTATGCTATGCTATGTGGGGATAAAACACGAAGCTGATAAATCCAAAATATTAGCGCTCCTTTCAACACAGTAGTAATCTTTGCTTCAATTTTGTGGTACATTTAAATTTCATATTCATGTTATTTAAATAGTTTTAACAAAAAAGTGTTTGATTTGTTTTTTGAAATTTTTGATTTACCTCAATTATTATTTTTTAACTCTCTCACCGCCAGTATCTCCGCATATAAGTAAAGGGTAAGCAGAGGAAACCAGAGAACTCCAGTCTAAGACACTCCACTTTCTTTCAACAATTCCGTTTTAATAGTTTCGCTACAACTTTAAATAAAGCACTTGTAGCCTATTAATATAAAAAAGAAATTGAAAAATACAAGTGGACTTATCAACATATTCATCAAGGTCACAGCTACTACTCTTTGAGCACACAAGTCCTGCAGTTAAAAATATAATTCGCTTACAATAAAAAAAAAAAAACCACGGTCAAAGTAAAAATATGAATTCGTTAACTATAAAAGAGACTTGGTAGGGATGCTCTTCTATATTTGCTTCTTCTCCTCCCACTATCCTGTCGCCTACTTCTACTGTTTCAATGGCAGGGCCCCAGGCTCCTCTTCTTCATTCACTGAAACCCTTTCTGATAGTATTATTTCTGAAAAGGGAAATGTGGTGCTTTATTATTTGTTGTTTTAATTTGAGACACAGGTGCAGTGGGACAGTGGATGATTATAAACGTGATACCCTGTGGATTCAATTGCTCCTCGGTGAAATGAGATTATATTTTAATTGTTTTCATTTTTCTCTGTGTTGATCATACAAAGCGCAGCGTTAAGTACCGCCACACAATATGCAATGCTTCTTGTAATCTGGGAAAGACTGGGTTCATTAGAGTAAATGGCAATTAGGTTCATCTTGACCACTCCCAAGCTGTGCAGGATAAATGGGAAGCTGGGAAAAATGCAATCTATATTATAATTAATTATAATAAACGCCTGTCGAGGTAAAGCGAAGGCAATAAGCGAAGCGACTGTAAACGCTGACAGGTTGTAGGTTCGATTCCACCCAGGAAATGTAAAAATTTAGTATTTTCATTTCTTGGGTTTGGTAACATGGCAAGCGCGGCGTTGAATCCCGCCACCAACACGCAACCCGCCCCACTCTGGACGGAAAGTGGAGTTTTCGAAACTAAGCTTGAAAGAGAATGGAGTGTCTTACACTAGGTCTCTGGTTCCCTTGCTACTCCCTTCTGCCATATATGGATATAAAGCGTGAAGTTAAACATAGGTGTTATTTTAACTTCTCACGCTATTAAAATTCTTCTGCCTTTTTTAGAAGTTCATTTAACAACTTCATCTGACAGTTCAGACAGCCTTATAATAGCTGCCTAATGTGCAGAAAATATGTCTTCATAATATTTTTAATTAAAAATGGAAAAAACAGTATCGCCACTCTTAACGGAGAAGCTTATACTCAGTCGAGTTTGAACATCACTTAGTAGAAAAGATTACTTATTATTATTTGGCTGACTGGGACAAAGTCGTCATAATGCGAATTGAAGATTATTTTTCTTTACTTATGATTGTGTAAATAAAAGTTGCGAGCGGGGCCAGTTCCGCCACCTCAACATGCAATGTCTCAATGCGTTTCGGGACGAATGGAGAACGGAGTTTCTAGTCGCTAGGTTCAAGAACATTCCTTCTTTACATTCCGCCTTCGAATGTTGAGAGTGACGGAACTCATCGCCGCTCATTACTCCTTACCGTGATTTTTGACAAATGAAAGTGACAACTAAACACAATATAATAAATTCCATATTAACCAATAATTTGTGAATTGTAAATTCTGAACTAATAAAATAAATCGCGTTTACTGGCCAGTTGTTCCTCCCACTGCGCCACAATAGATTCAATTTTTAATATTTTAAATTAACCCCTTTTTGTCGTTTAAATTCTTTACCCACTTCAGAAAATCAGAGCAGCGTTGGATTTTCTTCTTGTTAAAAATTTTCTTGACCAAACTCTTGCGTGCAAGAATCCTATGTGGCTATATATGTATTAATACGCTTACGTCAATCAGACGACTGGACAGCCAATGTACAGGCGAAACTACTGGCCATAGAAAAAGCCGACATTTAGCATGTTAGCCCTTTGAGGTGTATAAAATTAAAAGAGGATTTCTCGGAAATACCACGAAAGCGGAAAATGATGGGGAAACGAGATTTTAGATTTTATAGTCCGCGCAAACGAAGCTCTGCAGGATACAGCTAGTAAAAATATGAATTATTTAATAGTCTACTAATCGCCATGTTCAGTTTCTCCTCAATATAGCCATGTTCCATTGTCCCGTTAATCCAATTGATATTCTATACGCGGCTAAACGAAAAGTTGTCGCGCAATACCATCGACCGATAGAAACAATACTTCTCTATTTGTTACAGCTTTTTCCTATATAAACATGGGTGATAGGAAAGTGTAATTCTCCTTTTTCTTTACGCCTGTCGTGGCGCGAAGGCACAAGCGTGACTGTAAACGCGACAGGTTGTGGGTTCGATTCCCACCCAGGAAATGTAAAAATAGTATTTTCATTTTCTTGCAAGGCAAAGCGCGTCGTTGGAGTTCCGCCAGCCACCAACACGCAATGCCCCTCAATTTGCGGAAAGTGGTTAACGAATTCAGTTGAAAGAGAATGGAGTGCCTTAAATAGATATCTGGTTTCCTCTACTCCACCCCAAGTTATGTGACATGCAGAGTGTGAAGTTAAAAATGTATTAAGTAATATTGAGAACTCCATAGTGCTAAACACCTGTTTCCCGTTTGTTTAAACTCCAACCTGGGCAAACACCTGCTCGGTACTCTTCCTGCTCGAATCAACATACCGTGTTGTGGAGGCAAACTCAACGCTGCGCTATGTCTTACTAGAGTGTTGGCAATTAAGAAAATATACTAATATTCACCAAGCCAGCCATGGTTGACATAATGATAGTGGTTTCGGATCTCCAAGGGAATGATAAGGGATTAAATTTATTCCTAAATCTCCGTGACCAGCAAGGTAAAAACGCGGCGATGAGTTCGCTACTCCTCGACACGCACGTGTCTACTTCCGGCGGACAGTGGAAACGAAGTGGCTTAACACTATGGTTTTCTCTGACGACCCTAGTAGCTATGCCAAGGAAAAAAGCCACATTAGTAACGAATACCTTTGAGTATGCCACAAAGCATATTTTTAAATACATTACTTCTTGAATATATTAAATATTTATTAATTTAACGCTATTTCAATTAGTGACGAAGTTAAGGGTATAGTCCCAAAATCACGGTGCAAGTTGCCCCTATATTGCGCTTTATGGCTGTTGAGGATAAAGAGATTGTAATGCGCCATTTTCAGGAAGTTGCTACAGACTGTTACATTATAGTTACGTGCTTAAAACAAATATTATACATAACAGTTTTTAAAAGTAAATAAAACCAGAAGAAACAATATGATTTTAAGATTTTTTGAAACAAGAAAAGAAAAAGTTTTCCATCCATTCCGCGCTACAGCGCAGTGGGAGGCCGTCTTTGACTGTAAAAACCGTGAAGTTTGCTAGTTCCGATTCTCTTCCGGGAAAAATTGTGTGTGAGAATCAAAAAATATTAAAATCTACGTGATTTTTTAGACTTTTACATTGTTATCATGTAAAAGGGGAGAGTACACATTTATTTTTTGGCATTTTTTTATATATTATCCTTATGAAAAGATTTACTCCTCCGTACCCAAACCTATAGTGACAACAATCCATATGGCCATATGTATATACCTTACATAGCTTCACGCTTTGTATCCGCATATAGGGTGGGTAGAGGAGAGAACCTAGTGTTAAGACTCTCCGTTCCCGACTTTCCGCCGGGTGGGGCATTGCGTGCTGAGTGGCAGAACTCAACACCGCGCTTTGCCTTGTTACCAAACCCAGGAAAATGAAAAATTGTTTCCTGGGTGGGAATCCGAACCCTTGCTTTGTCGCATTTACAGTCGCACGTTTGTGCATCTGCGCCACATTATATACCTATATGGGTATAATGCGGTATGCAGAGTCTACTCCCACTTTTATACTCATATATACCCATATGTCTGGCCCTCTCTGGCCCCTATCGTGTTTCTGGAAGAACTTGCGACACAAATGTAGACTGAAGGGGGCCCTTTAAAACTCACAACTAACGCTTGCCTCCATTATCCGCACGTAATACATATAATGTTGGGTTTACTTATTATTCTCAGTATACAGCTTCACTGATTTTCTATAAATGGGTGAGTCAGGCTTGAATTGGGGCAATCTGCCCTCTACTTTGGGAAGGAAGCGTTCAACACTAGGTCTTCGTGGTTCCCTCCCCTGCCTACCCCAGTTATATGCGTGGATACAGCGTTGTCAAGTTACTTTTCATATGAATGTGAGAGCACATAAGAATTGGTAATTTCATCACAGGTTTGTCTTCTTATTTCTAATACGCTATGGGTAAGACAAACAGCGGCGTGTCGAGTTCCTCCACCTGATAAACAATGCCATGAATTTGACTGAAAGAGGTGTAAATGGCGAGTCCCACACCAGGTTGTCCATCTACCCTGCCACAAGGTAAAGCGTGAAGTCGAGAAAAAAAATATGTTCCTGTAATGAAAGTCATAACCATCTCGTTCCAATCTAGACACTACCACTCAAAAACCGTGATGGTCTCGAATAAATTAAACCTTGGTTGAAATTGAATGAAAACTACATGGAAATAATAATACATAATTAGCTTCTGCTGAAGTGCCTTGCTCACGTTAATACTACTATAAATTAGAGAAGAATGCCTGTCGTAAAGCGCAGACGCAATGCCGCTTGACTTTACAGAAACGCGACAGGTTGTAGTTCGATTCCCACCCTGGTGAAATTGAAATTTTTCATTTTCTGGTTTGCAACAAGGTGCTTGAAAAGAGTTCCTGCCACTCAACACGGAATGCCCTTAATTAGCGGAAAGAGGGGGAACGGAGTGGCCCTTAAAACTAGGTTCCTGAGCTTGCTATGAAGTGGACAACGTGAAGCTTGGGTGTATGTATGTATGTGTGTATATTCTTCATTTTTATACATTTGCTCTTTGACTTTTTTTTTTTTTTTTTTATGGATATGACAAGGCAAACGTGAGCGTACGGTCACCCATGGTAGTGATCCTGCTGCCCACGGCCCTGGTGTAACACCAGAGGAGCGCAGGTGCGTTGCCGGCCTTTGAGGTGGGGAAAAAGTGCTTTTTGAAGGTACCCATTTCGTATCGAACTGAAACCGCGCAGGTGGTGGCAATTCCACAGTTGAGTGGCAATGGAAGGAAAATTCCACGAAACCGCACAGTACTGGAGTGCCACGCAATCCAGGTGGTGTGATGGTATTTAAGTTTGTGGCGTACCGTGCGGTTTGAAAATCCTGCGGCAGGAATCAGGTCAAACAGTTCCCCCAGAACACTCCCGTTATATATGCGAGGAAGGGGAGAACGCACAACGAGGACACACACGTCTCTACGCACGCCAAAGTGTCAAGCCCCAACAGATTACCGGTCCCCAACGATCTTCGGGAATGGCTCTGCCAGGCGTGATCAAATGGTTCAAGCTGATACTGGGGTGCACCAGCCCAGAGGTGAGAACAGTACTCCATATGAGGCCGAACCTGAGCCCTATACAGCGCCAACCGGTGTTTTGGCGTGAAGTACTGTCTCGCTCTGGCGATGACACCCAGTTTCTTCGAGGCCAACTTGGCCTTGCTTTCCAGATGATCGCGATACTGGCACTCACTCGAAACACTAAGGCCCAATAAACTGATACTGGGCGCGGCTTTAAGAAGAGTGTTCTTGAGAACTGGTGACACGACAAATGGGGTTTTCTTGGTGGTCAACGCGCAAACTTGTGTCTTCAAGGGGTTGAATTGAACAAGGTTCCTTTCAGCCCATGAAGAGACATTCCCGAGGGATGCCTCAACAGAAGACACAAGTTTTTTTCGGCACTCGTCAACGTTTTCCCGAGAAAGACCTGCGCGGCCGGAGTATACAGCGTCCACCGTACTATCATCTGCGTAGCAATGAATGTTAGAGTCCACCAACATGTCATTGATATGCAGAAGAAATAGCGTAGGGGACAGCACACAGCCTTGGGGAACGCCAGCGTTCACGGGCATGTGATCGGAGCAAAAACCGTCGACAACGACTTTGATGCTACGCCCAGTGAGAAAGCTGGCGACCCACTTGCATAAATTCTCGGGAAGCCCATACGATGGAAGTTTTGCGAGGAGCGCCCTGTGCCACACACGATCGAAGGCCTTCGCCATGTCCAAACTAACTGCCAGGCCTTCTCCCTTGCTTTCCAAAGCAGCAGCCCAGCGATGGGTCAGGTAAACCAGAAGGTCACCAGTTGAACGACCATGGCGGAAGCCATATTGACGGTCGTTGATCAACTGGTGATCCTCTAGATACACCAGGAGCTGGCTGTTTATAATGTACTCCATTACTTTAGAGAGCAGGGAGGTGATAGCGATGGGCCTGTAGTTAGCTGGATCGGAGCCATCGCCTTTCTTCGGGATCGGGTGGATCAGAGCGCTCTTCCACGTGTCCGGGACTACGCCGACGGAGTAAGAGTGCCGAAATAAACGCGTTAGCACCGGTGTCAACTCAGGAGCACATGCACGGAGCACTAAAGGAGAAATGCCATCCGGTCCACTCGACTTGTGGATGTCCAAGGAAGACAGAGCTCGCCGAACAGCTTTTTGGCTGAATGTAATGTCTGGCATTGAGCTCTCGCACCGCGGGATGGTAGGTGGTGTGGTTCCTTGGTCATCCAAAGTCGAGTTCGAGGCGAAAAGAGTGCCCAAGACATCGGCTTTCTCCTTCGCCGTATGGACCAGGACGTCACCTCCTGTGCGTAGCGGCGGAAGCGAAGGCTGGCTAAAGTTGCCAAGTGCAGCCTTAGAGAGCGCCCAGAACTGGCGTGTTCCAGACGGAAAGCTCTCAAGCTTCCTGCCGATTTTGACAATATGCTCGGACTTTGCTCTGGCAATTTGCCGCTTAAAGAACCTAGAGGCACGGTTATACTTCTTCTTTAAGGTTTTCACCTTTGGATCCTTAGTGACTAGTGCTTCGACCCAGGCTTGATACGCTTCGCGCTTGCCAATGGCAGCTTGTTTGCAGAATGTACCAAACCAAGGCCGTGACTTGCCACCAATTGGCACTACAGAGCTAGGAATATAAAGTTCCATACCCTGCAGGACCACATCAGCGACAGCGGCGGCACAGTCACTAGGATCATCAGAAGAGAAGCAAACCGGCCCCCAGGGATAAGATGAGTAAAATGTACGCATCCCATCCCAATCTGCTGACTTGTAGTGCCATACGCGGCGAGTTGCGGGTGTTCTGCGGCTGCCGCGTTTAATGGGCACCACACTCCGTACCAGGCAGTGGTCTGAAGACCCCAAAGGGGCATCGACTGCTACCTGGTACTGTTCCGGATGTGAAGTCAGCAGAAGGTCCAATAAGGTGGCGCTGTGGTTATCCACATCTGGGATTCGCGTGGGCGTATCAACCAATTGGGACAATCCATTTGCTACAGCAAAGTCAAACACAATCCTCCCCGCGTGGTCGGTGGTGCGTGATCCAAGCCAAGCGGCGTTGTGGGCGTTGAAGTCGCCTAGTATCACGACCTCAGCGGAGGGAAGTTGTGATAGTACATCGTCAATAGCCGATTGCATGTACTCCATGAGTCGATCCGTTTCTGCGTTACCACTATGGGACCTATATAGGCATGCGTAGATTCGGACATGATCGTCCGAATCAACACGAAGCCAGATGGTTGATAGGTCCCGACCTTCAAAAGTGGCAAGACGACGGAAACTCAAGTCCTCCCTCACGAACACAGCGACCCCGGCATGAGGCATGAAATTATCCTCTATTATGTAGCCAGGGTACGAAAGGTAAGATGTGTCGCTTGGTCGGGCAATCTGAGTCTCCGTCAAAAACAACAAGGCCGGCCGTGCCGTCTCTAGATGGTGGTGGACGGCATTCAGGTTGGAATGTAGCCCCCTGATGTTACAGAAATCCACGTTAAGCGTGGTAGGGGATGCCGTGGAGCGTACGCCTCGTTTGCCTTGTCCAACGCGCGGTTCTGTGCCCTCCCCAGAATTCGACGGGCGGCCTGAGTTTTTAGTCTCAGTGAGGGATTCTCCAGTACCGGAGGCACTGGTACCCTCCTGGGGTAGTATCTCTTTCAGTACCGCTGTCATGTTCAAGGGAGGGTTTGGGGTTGGGCACCGGGGCCCGGCATTACCCAATGCGAAACGCAGCGGCCAGAAGCCGCTACTTGACGCCGGTTTTAAATGCCGGGGGTGGTAATAAACCGGTCGAGCCTGCCCATTCGTGTTACCATTGCTGGCAACGTGACTCTACCACACGTATTTTAGTCGCCTCTTACGACACCTCCAATACCAGGGTGACCCTATTCTAAGCCGGGATCACACGGACAAAAATATTTGTAATATTACAAATAACTACTCGTCAGATAAAAAAATAAGAAAAAAATCATATTAACAAACTTACTACTAATACCAACTACTTGTTTATCACTAAATAGCAATGCATTAGTAAATTAAAAATATCAATCACTCGCAACGTTTTCAGCTTGTCTCGGGGAGGAGAATTAATTCTATGGGAGGGACATGTTCTTATGACTCTCGGAAGAACAATTTTTATTCGCCCAATCTAGATTCTTAAGGGTTCCCTCTTGAATCTTTTATTACATTGTCGTACAAAACACTACAAGTGTATAGTGTTGTGCGAGCAAAACCTTAATAAAAAATACTAATAGAAAATTGCCAACGTTTTCTAAATATATTCTACAATATTTGATTACTGAAATTATTCAGAAATTATTCAGTAAAAATATTGAAAAAAATATATATACTCATTCCCCCGAGTGGGACTGTCGAACCGATACCACCGCACCCACAACCACTCTCGTTTACGTTGTACCACCAACATCTTCATGAAGGATACATTGCATATCTACTTTATTCTGCTTTCTGCGAGAGCCTTTTACAATATAAAAAAAATTTCTATCAACAAATATTGTTAATTTATTAAAAAAAGTTTCTTTAAACTAAAATAAATTACCACTAATTTGCCGACAGCCTAATAGGCTTATAATGGATATATCGTTATTATAATATTTTTTAAAATGACTACTTTTATATACCTGACGTCAATCTACATTGTACTTAGTAGCACCATTTTCGTGTAAAATACACGTAACCATAGCAACATATCAACATGTAACTTTAAACAAAGGTGCACGTCATTCATATGTCAGTAAAGAGTAATATTTTTTTATTAATTTAATATATTTCTGTGATATAATAAAGAAATATAAATAGAATAAAGAATATTGGTATCTTGCACTTTACCTTCATAATAACATGATAACAACTA
Organism: Philaethria dido; assembly: GCA_033558755.1. Taxonomy (NCBI): domain Eukaryota; kingdom Metazoa; phylum Arthropoda; class Insecta; order Lepidoptera; family Nymphalidae; genus Philaethria; species Philaethria dido. The sequence continues at coordinate 13,040 of JAKGSA010002560.1, forward strand.
AACTAATACTTGACAGTCTCACTTTTTAGACGAAATGCTTCATTAATAGAGCATTCATTATTATTTTGTATTTGGCTATATAATATATGCTATATAATAGAGTTTTATTAATATTAGTAGTTCTCCCACTATATAGAGGAAATGTGTGCCAAACTTCGTCTAACTAGCCTAGACAAACGAAAATATTTTAATACAAATATTTTCTCTAATGAGAAACGAACCTGTGCACTTGCGCAGATCACCCACGCGCAAGTCAAAATACTTGGTTAAAATATTTCTACGCCACAAAATTACGTAAACGGACCTCGGAGATTTTTATTAAAATAATCTACAATATTCTCAACCTTTGCCACAGAAGCACTGTTTAAACAACAGGTCCGGAATCAGAACGAAGGCATAAACATCATACATAATTCATAATCTTCACACCAACCACGTACGCGCCGTTTTGCTGAGACAAGCCTCGGGGAAAACGTTATCAAAAATCTTGAAAATATAAACGAATTCTTAGGTCTATTCACATCAAATATATATTCTAAAGACATAATTACTTTTTCTTACTTAACTGTTACAAACCCTAGTATCGTTTATGTATCCGAAGGGAAATGATTTAATAAAAATGGGAATTTAGCACAATGTTGTATTAAAAAATAAATGTTTTTCTTTATATTAAATATATGAAACAACGGAGCACTACAAAATGTTATTCAGCATTTTCGCTTACGATTAAGTACAAACATAATATCAGTACCCTTAAACCAATTACACAAATTATTTAATAATCACGTCATTGATTACTTATTCTATTGTACCGTTACGTACCAACTGAAACTTGCATAGCAGCGTAGAAACTCATAAAACGTGCAAATCATAAAAGCTGGAATGGTTTACGACACGCAAGGATGCGAGCCTTTTCACGTGGCGCCTCTATTTTACTAGATTGCACTTTATGTTTCACCCCTCTTCTTATTTCAGCTAAAAGAAAATGCCGGGAGCAGTGAAGTTGCTGCTTCCCACACATACTTATGTTGTATGCATAATATTTTTGAGATGAACCTTTTTTATGTGAGCAAAAAAAGAAACTATTTATTAAATGAAAATAGCTTCACTGGTTAGGTATACATTCACGTAACCTTCGTCTTCTGATAGATAATTAAGGCAGTTATAATATCTATATATGGGCAGTTTGCGATGACAAATTAAAATCATTGGATTTATCTCATCATCTTCATTATAAAACAAAGTCGCTTCCGCTATCTGTCCGCGCGTATCTTTAAATTACACAATGGATTTTCATGTGGTCTTCATTAATAGATATAGTGATTTGTGGGGAGCTTTTGTATACATAATACAGTTAAGAGTTTCAAGTATTTGCTGTTTTGTTGACGGCAAAACATAAGTTTGTGTGGCCATTTTTACAAAAATCCTAGTGAAATTCTAATTTCTTGATAACAATTAGCTTAAATTATCTGAGACATTCAGATCTAGACTGTATTGTTTGCTAGCAGAATTCAGAAATTGAAAGCGGAGTGGTCTAAGCACTATTTGAACTACCCTTATGAATTATTACACATTACATTAAAAATCCGATGAAATAATATATTCGACCAACTTGTAATGTACGCAAGAATGCGGGCGATTCATATGACAATACACGCAGGCTAAGTTGCGGGCGATTCTCTTGTATATGTATACATAAGCTATATAACAATAACGGAGTATCTGCATGTGGTATACGTGGGCGGTATAATTTTGTGTCCGAATTTCATTTTCGACAGATGGTGGTAAAAAATATGGAAAAATAATAAGGGCCACACAAAGTTGCGAGTATTAAGTGAATTGCGTTCAGCCTTGGAAATTGATAATTATTTAGCTAACAACGTTGTAAGTAGTGAAGTTGTATAAATTCTCACAAACCAAGATCAACCACAGCAGTATCTAAAGTAATAGCAGTGTAATAGCCGTATAGATTTAGAATTCAACTACACCAATAGCTCGCTTTCCGTCGTTTCGTTTTGCGTTGTTTTCGAAGTTGCGTCGCTGCTTAATTTTTACTGATTTTCACTGTGCGTCGTTAGATTTTCGAAGTTGCGTTGTTTTGGATTAGTTTTTAATATTTTTTTTTTGATTTTTCTTAACAAAAATAAAGCAACACGTTGTTTTTAATTGCGCCATGTCATCAAAATTTGGGGATTCTATTTCTAACTAAAAATCAACGCAAATTTAATACAATTTTATTTTCACTTTGTTGTGCTTATTTTAGAGTTCACTTCAATTACGTAGTGTGAGGTGATGTAGTGTGTTTTGCTTTTTTAAAAAGAGAATAATAAATTTACATATATAACGTTTTACGTTGTGTTTTTGGTTACAAAAAAGATAAATATTTCCCCAATTTATTTACTAGCAGAGTTCTATTCCTTTTTACATAAATTTGTATTTTTTTTTACCCAAATATGAGGGAAAAGGGCGCTGCTGGTAGAATTGCCAAAAATACTAAAAAAACTATCAGCTTGAAGACAAAATTAGATATTCTGCAACGATTTGATAAGGGAGAAAAGCCAAACCAAGAGCCTTTGCTATCTTCTGTGAAGATAGCAAAGGCTCTTGGTTTGGCTGCAACAATTATCAGAACTATTAGACATCGAGATGAATAGTTTTTTGTATATTATTTTTATTTGAAAAATTTTACTTAGTTCAATTTTATTTTTAAAAGGTAGTTTTTTTCGTAAGCCTGGAACCTATCTTCAATCATTAAATGGTTTGCTATAGAAAATCTATTTTCACTTTGCGTCGTGTTTTTTTGGAACGTAACCCCGACGCAAACCGACAATAGATCGCACAACTTAAAGAATAGTAATGATTGTCGGAGTACTATCAAAACTAAATATAAAAGAACATTTCACACCACAATTTTCTATAAAAACATATGTGTAGTTCTTA
>JAKGSA010002561.1:0-15972 GCA_033558755.1 Philaethria dido
CAGCTCGCCACAAGCTGCCCTGCGGGCTTATTATTATTATTATTAAACTGGTATTGTTATTCACATATGTATAATCGTTGTAACATAGAAGTAATGTGATTCTCATAATATTGTCACGCTTTTATTAGTTTTACCTGTATCTGTCTGAACTCAACTCCGCACTTTGCCTTACTATAATAAAGATGAAAATAACATAAATATTACCCTGAATGAGAATCGAACCCACCACTTATCGACTTTACAGTTAGACTCTTCCCAATACGCCACGAAGCCTCGATCACCTAAATAAAATTATGAATTCAAAGTAAATTTGTATACACGTAAAAGAAAATTTATATTTTTATCATTATTATGAGAGATCAAAGGCTCAAAACAAAAAGGTTACCGTGTTAGCGAGACGGCGTTACTTTGTGAGGGGTTTTTTATGTTTCATTACATGAAATGTATGTACATTGTACATATTATATGATTAATGTCATCATGGCGCATTGAAGTTCCTGACTTTAAACACGATGGACGTGAGTTCGATTCTCTCTCGGGGGGACGATTATATTCACATTTTCACTGAGTTAAATTCTACCACTCAGCATTACATCTAGTATCTCGAATAATGGCAAAAAGTAGAGGGCGGAGTATCTTACGAGTATCAATAATGTTAAAATAAGTTTTTTTTTTTAATTTCACGCTGTATCACGCATATAGCAGGGTAGGCAGAGGGAACCAGAGAACCTAGTGTTAAGACACTCCATTCTCTTTCAACAATTCCGTTCCCCACTTTCCGCCGAATTGAGGCATTGCGCGTTGAGTCGCGGAACTCAACCCCGCGCTTTGCCTTGTTACCAAATCCAAGAAATGAAAATACTAAATTTTACATTTCCTGGAGTGCGGATTGAACCCACAACCTGTCGCATTTACAGTCCCGCGCTTGTGCCTCTGCGCCACGTCGAATATATAGATTATTTTTTTAATTAATTTGTTTGGCTTCATGCCTATTTTAGATGTAACAGAGTAAGCTCAGAGAACTTAGTGTAAAAACACTCAGTTTTTCACTTTCTTTTTTTTATTGGTACCTTATAGGGTACTATAAAAGCAGCTATTCTTTTTATTAATTTTTAAATTATTATATGCTAAGAAAACAGCTTCACGCTTTCCCGCAAAGGAAGATAACCTAATGAAAAAACACTCCGTTCTCCACATCACTAAGTAATTTCTTTCTTTCTATATTCAAAATATAGAAAAAAAATAATCCCTACACCTTCCCTCGTAAAAGGTCTCAATACTTAAATATTTATAAACCAAAATGTTCTAGTTTCACAACACTGAGCGCTATTCTGAAAATACGTTCATCTCTCTTAATCCAATGACAATAGGCGTGAGAGGGACAGAGAGTACCAATACGTTTTGTTGAGGACAATAAAGGAACAAATATCAGCAATGAGCGCATCCTGCGGCCCATGAGTGTTTCAATCTAGCGTCTTATGATCTGTGTGGTACAAGTTCAAGGGTAAAGCGGGTAACATGTTTTTTTTTTAACTTCACGCTGTATCCCGCATACAGCGGGGTAGGCAGAGGCAACCAGAGAACCTAGTGTTGAGACACTCCATTCTCTTTCAACAATTCCGTACCCCACTTTCCGCTGAGTTGAGGCATTGCGGGTTGAGTGGCGGAACTCAACGCCACGCTTTGCCTTGTTACCAAACCCAAGAAATGAAAATACTAAATTTTACATTTCCTGGAGTGGGAATCGAACCCACAACCTGTCGCGTTTACAGTCGCACGCTTGTGTCTCTGCGCCACAACAGGCGTTACACATACATGACATGTAAATCAACATGAATATTATAATTTTTTTACAGCTTCACGCTTTATCCTGCTATCAGGATAGACACTAGAACTAGACGCATGAGCGTGGTGCATGACGGCAGACGCATGAGCAAAGGAATCATTACTTGCGTACTTCCATGCGTCTGCCTTTCTCTACATTCCGCCAGATATCAAAATATTACGTGTCGAGAATCGTAGTATAAATATTATTTATTAAATTATTTGATGCGATGGACCATCGCGTAAATATTAAAAAAAGATATTATTTTCCGGTATAATATGACAAAATTCAGCCTACGTTTCCACCGATTAACGTGCAAGCGTTACGTTGACGTTGTAGACGCTTGCGTTATGTTGATAAGAGATTTTATTTTCTTTTTATAGAAGCATAGAGAACATAGTGTCGTAACACTCCGTTTTACCCTTTCGAGCCGAATTTTATGCACTATGTGTTGAAATGGTGGAAGTTTACACCGTATTTTCTTTTACCAGAACTAGTAAGGAAAAAATATTTAAATACAACCATTTCCATGAAGTGACGACCTAACTCATAACCACTGACAGACTTTACAGTCAGAGGTTCCACGACGCCACAATGACCTCTATATTATTACTACTTAATTCAAAATGTAATTAAAATAATTTTATTATACATGAATAATTTCTTCTTTACATTTCCTGTAAATAAAAATCCGGAAATAGCAAACAAAGAATCATTCCACAGCAGGTGTTAACGGAAATTAATTGTAATATATGCAAGAATGGAAATTTATCACTTTACAATAGCGTACTTATTGACTAAGTGCGTCTATATATGTTGGAGATGCATAAACTTGAAATAAATAATCCGTAAGAGGCGTGATTAAGTTGTTAAGTTAATAAGCATATACAATTTTTTTTTCATACTAATAGGCATTAGGATTGCTTTAAATAACATAAAAACAGAAGTTACACATGAAATTTAACCCTAAAAATACTCGACGCTTATCGTGGCGCAAAGCACAAGCATTCGACTGTAATCGCGACAGGTTGTGGGTTCAATTCCCACTCCAGGAATTGTAAAAGCTTATTTTCATTTCTTGGGTTTGGTAAAAAGGCAAAGCGTGGCGATGAGTTCCGCCACTCTGCACGCAATGCCTCAATTCGGTAGAAAGTGGGGAACGGTGTGCCTTATGTGCGAGACAGAGCGTGAAGCTAAATAAAATAAATAAATATATAAATATTTTGATTTGATATGATTTAGCGGAATTTTTGTACCATTCGCATAAGGGACGTCGCGAGAGCGGGCAAAGAGTAATGACTTCTCCATGTGTTTCGTCCACGTAATAGTGTTGGTTAGTGGTTTTCTGGGATATTCGTATATTCAACATCATCAAGTTACCATCGTGTAATGGGAGCGTCTTACTGTAAACGCGATAGTGTGTGGGTTCGATTCCCACTCGGAACCATGATTATATTTAAATTACTGTTATTTCTACGCTCTGGTAGGGAAAGGGCGGTTCAGTTTCACCACTATTCAGTTACATCAATATGCAATGTCTCGAATTCAGGCGGAGAACGGAGAACAGAGTGTCTTGACGCTACGTTCTCTCTGCCTATACTACCATGTAGGAGAAGCGAAAAGCTAAAACAAACAAATGCAACTACTACTACTACCAATTACGTAATATCACTGAGATATACTGGTGATTTTAGAAAGGGCATCAAGTTCATAGTTAGAAAATATTGTATTCACATTGGGGTCCGGACATGTGTGGCAAGTTTTCAACAAAACCAGATTACAGGCAATATATCAAAATAACATTGCAAGATTTTTTTACAATGATAGGTTACTTCACACTATATCACGCATAGCGAAATATGCAGAGAGAACCTAGTGTCAGTGTATTTTGTTCTCCGCTTTCCGGCAAATTCAATATGTTTTGTTTAAACAGAACGGATAATGAAAATAATTTCAATATTTTCATTTATCCGAGTGGAAATCGAACCCACAACTAATCTAGTTTACAGTCAGACGTCATCCCGCTGCCCAATGAGGGCCTCTAAATTTATTTATGTATATATAAAATCTAAATAACAGTATAATTTTAATAAGTATTACTCAAAACATTTTTTATTAGATATTTTTGGATCTCAAATCTTCACTAAACGAATATACAATTTTTTCTTGAAACATGACTTTATTGAATTATATTGTATACAAAAAAAGCGCACAAGAGTAATACATGATGATGCCATCTAAATACAATGAAGCGTTCGTGTAATGAAATCAACTGTTTCAAAGGCTTATAAAAATTTTACTTGTATTATAAATACGAAAATTTGGATGGATGCTTGTGACCCAAAAACAACTGAACAGATTTAAATGAAACTTTACAGTAATATAGCTTATGCATCAGAAAACGCCTGCCGTGGCGCATAGGTACAAGTGTGTGTGTGGGTCGCATTTACATGCGACAGGTTGTGGGTTCGATTCCCACTCCAGGAAATGGAATTGTTCATTTCTTGGGGTTTGTAACAAGACAAAGCGTGGCGTTGAGTTCTTTCACTCAGCATATAATGCCTCAATTCGACGAAAAGTGGGGAACGGAGTGTCTCTACACTAGGTTCCCTCTGCCTACCCTGCTATATGCGGCACAGCGTGAAGCTATGTATGTATGCATACAATTTCGAAATCCGTTAAGTATTTTTGCGTGAAAGGGTAACAAACATACTTCTGACATTACAAACTTTAGAATTATTATTGTTTTATTCAATTGTAATTTTTCATGTATTACCTCATAATTTTTTATTGCTTGCACCAATTGTAATGATTGTTTTTTTATGTGACAGCTAGTGCTTCTGTGATCCCATTTAACTTTAGTTAAGATCTGATGAGTAATTTTGAGTAATTCTTTTAAGGGCTTTATTTTAAGTCGGTTTTCTTTTAAAGGCTTAGAATGACCTTCGAGAACACAGTATCAATGATACTGGAGGAAGGCCACGTAAAAAGCATGAAAACCTCCCGGAGGGCATGCATGAAGAGGTTAATGACTGTGAACGAGGCGATAGAGGTATGCAGGGACCGTAGCGTTTGGCGCTCCGTTCTCTCTGACTACCCCGCTAGGGATAAAGCGTGAAGATAGGTTAGGTTAGATTTTCTTTTTTTTTGCTTCACGCTGAACCATGAACCAGAGAACCTAGTGTTAAGACACTCCGTTCTCTTTTAACATTTCCGTTATTTTCTTATAAGTATCTTGATTATCGTCACAATAACACACAATAAACAATACCAGTATATTCATTGAAATACCATAATATATAGACATTATATATAAATCATTCTATCATACAAATAAGGGGTCCACTTTAGTTAAGACCTGTCAAATTGAGCTTGACATTGGCTGAAAGTAAAACCCAACCGTCTCTAATTCAATCTAAATTGAGTGACAATACCATTGCCGTATTTGTTTGACAAAGGTAAGCTTATGTAAGGTGTAATACTGTAATGTATATCACTTTATATACAATAGTTAATGTTCTATAGTTTCTATGGTAATTGTATGTAGAATGTAATCGCGTGTCGTGGCGCAGAGGCGTGTGACTGTAAACGCGACAGGTTGTTGGTTCGATTCCCACTCCAGGAAAAATTTAGTATTTTTATTTCTTGGATTTGGTAACAAGGTAAAAGCGTGGTGTTGAGTTCCGCCATTAGTTACCAACACGCAATGCCTCAATTGCGCGGGAAAGTGGGGAACGGAATTGCTGAAAGAGAATAGAGTGTCTTAACACTAGCTCTTCTTGGTTCCTTGCCTACCCTGCTATATGCGGGTTACAGCGTGAAGTTAAAAAAAATATAATAATAGATATCTGGCTCTTAGAGTCTTAGTCAGAGAAATTATAGCGTCAAATACTATGGTCCCTGTATATTTCATTCGCTTCTTCTACTGTGATATAAGCCGTTCTCAACTTTTTGTGTTAGTCGTGTATCGATTAACAAAACAAAACAAAACCAACAAAACAAAAAGTTGACATATGATAAAATAATATATTGGATTTATAGTCCTTTTATAATGTAATTTAAATTAATTATTGTCACCATTCTCTGCCTAACACTCGAATTTGAGACATTGCGCATTAAGTGGCGGAACTCAACGGCGCGATCACTCTTACCTCAGTGATAATTGAGTAAAAAAATAATATAATCACTTTCACGATTGGGAATCGAACCCATAATCATCGCTTACAGTCATACGCCTCCCCATTGCTCCACTATGACTTACAGAATTTACAAACAGAACACTTAATCTGATAAATATGCATCTTCGATTTATAAACTTATTCTCGCATACAGAAATAAGTAAGAAGTGAACCAAAAATTTAATTAATAGAACAAAAACATAACGTAGTCTTACACCGATATAAAAACTGTGTCAAATGGAATTATCATGTAAATGGGCGAGCGACGAGGATTCAGAGGGATCGTTGGCTTAAAGGATGTACGCACAGCCTTCAGATTTGTAAATTTGACTTGAAGCAAGTATTTATAACTTGTGTATGGTAATATATAAGATTTTAATAAAAAAAGTAAACTGAATTTAAATAAAATCCACTAAAAATTGAAATTATTACGAATATCTCGAAAACTACTCGTCAGATCTACACGGAATTGAAATTGGATCACAACAGAAGCAATAGCTATCATATAAAAAAATGGATCATCATAATTGGTTCACCCATTAAAAAGTTATGCGGTAGCACACATAAAACAGTCGCAATGCAAATTGCTAGTTGAAATTTCTTGAAGTCGATTGAAAATGACCGACACGGTTTCCACGTTATAATCGTTTTTCGCAACGTTACGTTTTTTCCCGTATAGTAAAATATACAGTGAAACCCAATGTCAAGACATTCCATTCTCTTTTTTTCTTTGGCGAACATCAACGGTGAAATATGAAAAAAAATAATATAATTCCTTACCTCCTTCCTACCTCGAGTGGGTATCAAATCCACAACCAATCGTGTCTGCAGTCAGACAATGATCCACTGCGCCATGATAGCCTCAATAAAATGTATTTTAATACCGTTGTTTAATTCTAAATATTAAGTAGGGTTCGAAAACAAACACCCATTATGTCTAGCATAATAGGTACTTTACGCCATGGATATATGGCATGACTAGATACTTACTTTGCAATACATATGGCCAAATCTTTATAAATTGTAGCCTGTATGTGCTATTCTCATGTATAAGCTATATTACCCTGAAGGTAATAAGTACACAAGTAAGTAATAATTGTTTGGTGGTAGAGGTTCGTCCTCCTGTCCGCTCACGACCACTAGGGTCATCATAAAAAAGACGAACCGCCAAATATCTTATGAGGTTCCGGGTTCGATGGCATGTAAGCCAGGTTTTCCCTCTCCCACCTATCCTTTCCCAAAATGTGGTGGTTCCGGCTAGCGGACTACCACATTGTCCTCCCTTCCATCTATATCCTCTAGGTTGACAACGCATGTACTACATCCCTCTGGTGTGCTGTAGAGGTTCATGGCGAAGGTAACCACTTTACCATCAGGTGGTCCTTCTGCTCGTTACATCCTTATCCATACAAAAAAAAAAAAAAAAAGGTTTCATTTTACATCTGTTCAGTAGTTTTTAGTAAGTAATATTAGTAAGATTATACGCCTGTCGTGGCGCAGAGGCACAAGCGTGCGATTGTAAACGCGACAGGTTGTAGGTTCGATTTCCACCCAGAAAATAGAATTTTTCATTTTCTGGGTTTGGTAGCAAAGGCAAAGCGCTTCTACAGTCCCGCCTCTCAGCACGCAATGCCCCTTCACCTGGCGGAAAATGGGGAACGGAGTGTCTTAACACTAGGTTCCCTCTGCCTACCCCTATATGCGGGACAGCGTGAAACTATGTTCTATTTCGCACAAGACAATTTACCTAGTCCGTTAGTCAAAGCTTTTGCATGAGTTTTTATGTGCATAGAATAAAAATGTGAGTACTTAATTTTGTTTTGTTTATATATCTATATATCGATTTATAATTCAAGTTGAAAGTATAAATAGAACAAAGCACGGAGAGTCTTAACACTACGTTTTCTTTGAATACCGCTAAGTGTCAGAAAAAGCGTGAAGCTGGAAACTCTTTCATACAGAATAAATTTCCTGTGTTAAAATAAAAATTACAAATTCTATTAAGTCAACAAAATCGTGGACCGCATACCAATATTCAACGTAAACAAAGCCATTGTGACACAGTAGGACACTAACTGACTGGTACACGAGAGAGGTTATGGTTCGATTCCCACAGAGGAATATGAAAATACTAACCGACTTCAAAAATGGAAGACTTTTTACTGGGTGAATCAATTTTGATCATTCTTTCTTATATAATAGTTAGAACTTCTGATGTGTTCATTTAAGTTTATTTAAGATCTAACAGGTTTTGAGCTATTCGTAATATTTGTACTTTTTTTGAACCTCTTTTATTAAAACCAATTTTTTTTCATTACCCAGCTCTGGCAAAACATAACGCGGCGTTGAGTTTCGCCACTTCAAATGCAATATCTGAAATTTGGCAAGAAAGTCTTGATCCTAGGTTCTCTCTGAACACCCTGCAATGCGAAATTAGAAATTATTAAAAAGTGTGAGGTTACATTTTTTTTAATTTCTCCACTATGGACAGACAGACACTGCATAAGTTAAGTGTCACTTTCATAAGCACTTTTCGTTATTTATACTATAAAAATCGTTAAACATACATACATACATACATAGATTCACGCTGTATCCCGCATATAGCAGGGTAGGCAGAGGGAACCTAGTGTTAAGACACTCCGTTCCCCACTTAAATCGATCGATCGTTAAAAATATATATATTAATCACAATACAATTTTTACAATAAGAGATGTATACAGTATAACTTCAATCAATTATACCTTTCCTTAAAACCACGGAATGGGGTTAACAAAAAAAATATTTTCCCCGAACCAGATATAAAACAATACTGATTGAAAACAAATAACAATTGCCAAACAAAATTTATTGAATTATTGTCAATATCTTAAGTGCTTCATGCTTCATCCTGAATAGCAGAGTAGTCTAAGAGAACTTTCACTTAACTTCACGCTTTATCCCTAGCGGGGTAGTCAGAGTTCCGGAGCGCCAAACGCTACGGTCCCTGCATACCTTTTTCGTCTCGTCCACAGTCCTTAACCTTTTCATACATGCCCTCCGGGGGGTCCTCATACTTTTTACGTGACCTTCCTCCAGCATCATTGATACTGTGTTCTCGAAGGTCAACCTAGGTCTCTCCCTACTTCTCTTGCCGCTCACCTTTGCTTCATATAAGTTTCTCACTATTCTGTCTTTCTAAGAACCTTTAAGTTAGTGTGAAAACACTCCGTTCCCCGCTTTCCGTTTCAAGTCAAGGCATTGTGCGTTCGTGGAACTAAACGCCGCGCTTCATCTCACAAAAGAGAGGAAATGAAAGTCATTGAAATATTATCATTCTTCAAACGAGAATCGAAATCATAACCAATCGTGTTTGCAGTGAAACGCCGCTACTGCGCCACGAAAGCCTATTAATTACTGAACAATAATTAAAATTTTAATAAATAAAGATAGCCAATATCGTATTAAATGCACTAAAAAGTAGCATACTCGTATGTGATACATTTAAAATATTACGAATATCTCAAAAACTAAAGTCAGAACCTTACTAAATTTTAATGAGAACACATCAGTAATCTATTATATAAAAAAAGTAAGTAAGCTATCATATAAAAAGGAACATCAAAGTGGTTCGCCCAGTAAAAAAATATAGAACTTACACATAAAAACAGTCAATTGAAAACCTCTTTTCAAAAAAAAAAAAAAAAAAAAAAAAAAATATATATATATATATATATATATATATATATATATATATATACATATATATATATATATGTAAAAAGTTGTTATATATGTAAATAACTTTTTATATATTTTATTTTTTCTTATAGTATTTTTAGCATTTAAATACTTGTTAAACATTCTCATGATTTACGTTGAACACCCTCTTTTGTTATCATAAAAATATCACTATCTCTTCATTCAGTCGCTATCTGCCAAAAATGCAAATTGTTTTTTTACTGCGCTTTATTGCTTACCTATACCTGTACCTTCGCCTCGTGTTGACAAATTAACATAATTAAAATTTTGAAACAAAAACCGATTACACAACACAACACAACAATTCCGTTCCCCACTTCGATTCGATTCGTGGGCTCGATTCCCACTCCATGAAATGTTAGTATTTTCATTTCCTGGGTTTGGTAACAAGGCAAAGTGCGGCGTTGAGTTCCGCCACTCAGCACGCAATGCCTTCATTCGGCGGAAAGTGGGGAACGGAATTAAATGTATCATTATTACGAATAGCTCAAAAACTACTCGTTAGATCTTAAGTAAATTTTATTAATTATACAAAAAAGAATCTTTTATCTATCTTCATCTACTAAAAAGTTATGATCATAAAAAAAATGTAATCGAATTGAAAACCACCGTTTTTGATATGTTTAATAATCTTGAAATATTTTTTATATATTATATTTCCCAAGGCAAAGTGCGGTGTTGAGTTCCGCCACACAGAACGCAATGCTTCAATTCGGTGGAAAGTGGGGAACAGAATTGTTGTAAGAGAACGGAGTGTCTTAACACTAGGTTCTCTGGTTCCCTCTGCCTACCCTGCTATATGCGGGATACAGCGTGAAGTTAAAAAAATATATATTTCCCGTAAAAAAAATGTTTATCCATTATTACTTACATCATAAGCCTAAAATCTCAATTTGAGCTTTGTCACATTTAACAAATTAACGACACATCTATATATAGCTATATATAATTTAAAAGCAAATATTTTTGGCAAAAATAAAACCCAATCAAATAATAACGATTATGGAAATATTTTAGATTGTCAAAATTATAATAACCCTATTAATATCATAAATACGAAGGTTATGATGAATGCTTGTCACTCTTTCACGCAAAAATTACTAAAAAGATAGAAATGAAACTTTACAGTAATAAAGCTTATAAGCCAGAAAAACATATAGTCCACAATTTATAAGCATTTTGATTAATTTTTCCAGCGGAGTGTTTTGACACTATTTTCACTATGAAGATAAAGCGTGAAGTTGCTCTTTTTTGCCTAATTTCACATAGCAGGGTAGGCAGAGGGAACCAGAGGACCTAGTGTTGAGACACTCTCTTCTATTAAGGTTTCCGTTCCCCACTTTCTACCGAAATGCCTTGAGGTATTGTGTACTGATTAGAGAAACTCAACGATGCACTTTGCCTTATTAACAGAGCGAGACAATGAAAATACTAAATAATTATTATAAATATTTACTTTTTTACGTTTTCTGGAGTGGGAATCAAACCCACAACCTATCGCGCTTACAGTCGCACGCTTGTGCCTCTGCACCACGACTGGCCATAATATAACGATAAGTACACTTTGAAATGGTCTTCAAATCAGAAATGTGCCTTGACTACTAATTTATTCATAGATCTGTTCTATAATTCTCATAAGCGCACCGTCCTAGTCAAGTCGTCTATTAGTGTCAGGGGCAAGAAACGCTAAATATAGTGCCATTGTACCAATGTTAATTGTTTATTTTAACATATATTTTGTGTTTTATCGGAAGTAAAAAGGTAGGGTTATAAGAGAGCCTGTGTCAGTCAGATCATTTAGGGGTGGGAATGTGTGTCAGGAAATAATATCAAGCTATTCCGTAAGTGGTAAGCGTACTCTCCATTTTCCGTCCAAATTCGAGGAGCTCTCTCAAAACACTGTCCGAGCTCCTTTCTCTATCTAACTAAATTAATCATTATATATATATTATGAATAACGGATGGCAAACAGGCAGAAGGACCACCTGATGGTAAGCGGTTGCAACCGCCCATAGACATCCTACAACGCCAGATATGTTGTAATAATAGACAAACAATAGTACATACATTAATAATTTGAATAATACTACTTGTTTTTATAGTGTTTTAAAAAAAAGGATTCATGAGGCTATTCAGTAATAAAGATTTAAATGCTCACCATAAAACTGCATAAAGTGATTTTGGTTTTATGTCAGTTGTTCAATGGTATTCTTTATTGAGGACTACATCGCTTTAACCCAAATGTATGAATATTATTACATTCATACAGCATACATACATAAGTTACGCTGTATCCCGCATATAGCAGGGTAGGCAGAGAGGAACCTAGTGTTAAAAGGCACGTTCCCACTTTCCGCCGAATCAGGCATTGCGTGCTGAGTGGCGGAAATCAACATAAATGCTCTGCCTTCTTACCAAGCCAGCAAATGAAAAATTCCTTTTCCTGGAGAGGGAATCGAACTCACAACACAACGTCTTAACACTAGGTTCCTCTGCCTACCCTGCTATATGCGGGATACAGCGTGAAGCTATGTATGTATATATTTTTGTACTCTTTTTTAAACTATGCGGTGTTTTTTAGAAGAAAAAGGACACATTAAAACCTAACAGCCATGCCAGACAGTGTTTACCTGTAGTATTTAGCATCGTAGAACGTGCCCAAGTTCCGGCATGGCCAGACGGTCACGTTCTTATTGTTCTTTGTATTAATATTTGTAGTAACAAGACATGCTCGGTGTTATCAGGATATAGTGAGTCTTCTTCCACAGCGGCTCTCTGTTGGTATGTTGATATATATTATTACATTATATATATATATAAATATATATATATATATATATATATATATATAATATATATATATATATATATATATATTTCTTAACTTTACAAAGTGAATTACGGCGTTGAGTTTCAATAAATCAAACAGCTCGATTTCCAAAAGAAGTATCCTCCTAATGCCTTATATTTTATATCCGCACGATGCATGAATATGTTGATAAAGTGGATTAGTTTTTGCATATTTTTTTAATTTTGTATTAGGCATTTTATGGGGTAATCAAATAATTAAGCTCAAATATTTTCAAATAAAAAAATGTTATATATTTATTTATTCTAATAATTTACTTTTTAGAGCATTTTATTTGAAGTCGGTTTTGTTTCTTTGTTAAAATCTAATTATATTTATTATTTTTTTAACGCCTGCCGTGGCGCAGGGAGCAAACGCGTGCGACTGTACACGACAGGTTGTGGGCTCGATTCCTACTCAGAAATGGAATTTTTCATTTCCTGGGTTTGTCAACTCGCAAGGCAAAGCGCGGCATTGAGTTCACACACGCCACTCAGCACGCAATGCCTCAATGGGACAGAAAGTGGGGGCAGGTGTCTTAACACTAGGTTCCCTCACCTACCCCTGCTATATGTGGGATACAGCAGCGTGAAGCTATGTTAAGAAGCACTACACGACTTTCATCAATAATCGATTTAGACGTAGGTGTTTAGACAGTATAGGTATATACTGTATGGCTTTTATTAACCTAATACGGCTTCGTATGGAATTAAGCTGACTGATTGATCCCTCATCATGTTACGTCGTGCCCTTTAAATAAAACTGACTTTGGTATATTTAGAATTTACGTATATAATATATTAATTGAGGCCATCGAGGCACAGTGGCACGGCGTCTAACTGTAAACTTGTGTATCTTGGGTTCGATTCCCACTCGGGGGGTAATGATTATTTCTATTTGATCTGATACAGAACGCAAACTGACTGACAATACTGACATCTTTTGTAAATGGACGATTCGAAATTGCTTGTAAATAGCCTATTCGAATAAAGAATATTTTGAATTTGATTTTGATTCACTATGGACAGATGATCCGTTTACTAACTATTAACGCCTGTCGTGGCACCAGAGGCACAAGCGCGTGCGTCTGTAAACGCGACAGGTTGTGGAGATTCGATTCCCACTCAGGAAATGGAATATCTCATTTCTGGAGTTTGAGAAATATTTAAAGGCAAAAAGCGCGGCGTTAAGTTCCGCTACTCAGCACTCAATGCCTCAATTCGGTGAATAGTGAGGAACGGAGTGTCTTAACACTAGGTTCCCTCTGCCTACCCTGCTATATGCGGGACACAGCGTGAAGCTATGTATGTATGTATGTACTAACTATTATTTTTTTATTATGACTTATTGACTTACTTAGTGAAAAGTGCAAAGCATAATGTGGGACACATTTCGCTGTGAAATCAATTAGCATATATAAGATTGTTGAATACATCACTAATTTTATTCGCAGATGTTATTCAATTGCTAACTAATATGATATCAAATATGGTGACTGACCTGACATGACCCAGAAAGTGAGTCTTATTTATTGTTCTATCATAACTTATCAATCTATGTCGTCACATCTTTCAATGCTACAACTTAAATATTTTACTACTTTTAAGACGACTGGAACTAAAATAGACACTTTCCTATCTAGATAAACTGGTGTCGTAAACGCGTTAACAACGCATTGTCTATCAATGTACTCGTATATGTCACTTTATATAAACATGGATGTCAAACCATGGTAGTGTGTGTAACATTTATTTTATTAATTTAATATATTTTTATGCATTATTTTAAAAAGATATTATAATTGTGCACTCCTTCTCTATATAAACTATAAGTGTGCCAAGTTTCATGCTCCACCGTCCACTTTATTTTCGTAAAAAGGGATCCAAAGTTTCGTATTAATATATAGACAAAAACGGTAACGGTAGGAGGTTCGTCCTCCGTCTGGCTCGCGACCACTATCATGTCAAAGACGAACCGCCAAATATCTTATGATGTGTTCCGGTTCGATGGCATGTAAGCCAGGTTTTCCCCTTTCCCACCCATCCTTTCCCCAAAATGTGGTGGTTCCGATAGCGGACTACTACATTATCCTACCTCTCCATCTGTATCCTCTAGGTTGGCAACGCATCTAGTACATCTCTTGTGTTGTAGATGATCATGGGCGAAGGTAACCACTTACCATCAGGCGGTCCTTCTGCTCGTTTGCCATCCGGTATCCATAAAAAAAAAAAAAGACAAAAACGTTCATAAAACTTGAGCCATACTGCTAAGTACTGTCAAAGCAAAACGTATTCATTTTAATTTGTTCCGCGGAGGATTTGCGTCCTCCGAGTAAGTACTTAGACATGATTTATTATGAAACTGAACATGAAGACAGAAATATGTCATGGAAAGAATGAAAGGAAATTCGTTTGAATTATAGATAGTTACTTCTTAAATACTTAGATAATAAGATACTTTAGTAAAGTACTAACATTAAAAATATATTTTTATAATATAGGTTCGATTCCCTATTCCAGGAAAGGTAAAAGTTTTGTATTTTCATTTCCTGGGTTTGGTAACGAGGCAAAGCGCGGCGTTGAGTTCCGCTACTCAGCACGCAATGCCTCAATTCGGCGAAAAGTGGGGAACGGAGTGTCTTAACACTACTTCTCAAGTTCCCTCTGCCTAGCCTGTTATATGCGGGATACAGTGTGACGCTATGTATATATGTGTGGAATTTTTTAACCGACTTGTAAAGAAGGAATTTCTTAACTCAATTGTATTTGTTACGTATGTATATAGTATATAGTAATATGTCATAACTTTTTACCGAAAACTATTTTTGGTGATTATTTTTTTATATGATAGCCAGTGCTCCTGATATGGTCCTATTTAAGTTTAAGAAATGACAAGTAGTTTTTGAGTTATTCGTAATAATTTTATTTTTCAGTGCAATTTTATTGAAATCGATTTTTTTTGTCAAAATCTTAAGTTTCCTTTATGAATTGCTCCATATAGCAGAAAACACTTAGTGTCTTGACACTCTATTCTTCAATGTCAACCTATTTGGAGTTAAGTCGCGTTGATAAAAGGAAACCGTCGCCGCGATTTGTTTACCACGGGGGGCAAAGATTTCAAATAATCATTCTCCCGGGAGGGTACGAACCTACAACTATGTTAGCTTCTAATAACTTTCTGGAAATTCTAGTGCGAAAAAGAAAAATATTATTATACTAGACTAATTAAGACTCTACGCGGCGTTGAGTTCCGTGACTCAACGTGCAATATCTTTAATATTGTAAATGTGAATATATAATAAAAATACAGTAATTTACAAGAAGCATATCCCTTTGGTTACAACCTTAGGTTATGCTAAGTGATTCCCTTTGTAATTCCA
>JAKGSA010002563.1:0-15952 GCA_033558755.1 Philaethria dido
GCTTATAAAGCTAAGCTTTTGATTATCAATTTAAGATATAAAAAATCAAGTCGCAGTGGCACAGTGACTAAATGTAAATGCGACTGTTTGTGGGTTCGGTTCCCAATTGGGGTATTGAATATATTTAAATTATTTTCATTTCCTCGCTTTTGTAATAGAAAGCTTAGCGTTCATTTCATTGTTTAACAAGCAATTTCTCGAATTTGGGTGGCAAGTGGAGAGAGTGTATTCACACTAAGTTCTCTTTGACTAACTTTGATACTAACAACGAAAGTGGGGAACGGAATTGTTGAAAGAGAATGGAGTGTCTTAACACTAGGTCCTCTGGTTCCCTCTGCCTACCCTGTTGCTATATGCGGGATACAGCGTGAAGCTAAAAGAGAAGTAATACTACCGCATAATGGGATAGTCATCATCCGCGGAAAAGCGTGAAAGTAACAACTTATGCCGTAGAAGATAATTTTATATGCGATTATAAAATAATAATGAATTATAATTTTGTATTAATACAATGTATTTGTTTCAGCTTTACCAGTCTACGCCATTTTGAGTATCGTCCTGAGTTCCGTTGTCGTGATACTAGCTATATTATCAGTATTTATTTACAGGTAAGTTTATATTATTATTTTCATTAAGTAACAAGTAGAGGTAAAATATCATAATTTTCTAGAAAATGACAATAATTTAGCAAATTTCTAGAAAAAACATCATTTAAGCCGATATTTAAACGACTTATGTATTCATTCCTTTCTTATATGATACATCAATAATCTATCATATAAAATTATTATTATTATTAATAATAATAATAACACTATATTGCATAAAGAAAATAAACAACATAGAAACATATAATACAAATATAAAATATTATGCAATGGTAGCCTTATCGCTATGAGCAATTTCTTCCAGGCAACCAGCAATAAAGGACAATAACAAAACAGCGCAGAAAGGTGCAATAAGCGTTGATACTATATGAACAGTTTAAATATAAGGTTTCAGAATTTATTTATTTCTCATAAAGAATTTACAATTCACTTACTGAGAAAACAATATTAAATGTACATCGGGTTGCCGTCCAGCGTAGTTGATAAACATATTCACACATACTCGTACACATACAATATTTAGGTAATACTAAAAGAAAACAAAACTACATCTAGAACAATCCATAAGCACAGTTAAATCTACAACAATTAGTAGTAGTGGGTAGTTTCTTATTTCATCGAAGTAAATAAGAAAGGATATTGCAACTGTTCAAAAACACGTTTCTCGCACAATACGCATAGAAAAGATAAAGCCGGGTTCACAATAATGGTTATTAATATTATTTATATTTTGTGCACAATCACTCAACAATCAAATGTTCTTCAGTGTCACTATATATAATCCCCATTTTAATTTGATACACTAAAATATTGAAAAATCCTTTAATATGTGCGTTTTAAGTAATTTTTTGTATAAAGTAAAAGAATTAACTTCTTTTATATCTTTCGGTAAAGAATTATAAAGATTTGCTCCTTCATACATTATATTCTTCCTTCCATATTTAGTTCTAGGTGTTCGTAGCCAGATGTTATTGGCTTGTCTGGTTAAAACTTTTTGTATGTGTAAATTTTTTGTAAATACTAGTTTCGAGTGTATATCTTTAGTTAGAATTTTTCTAATAATAATGCATGTATTAAATTTATATATTTGATGAAGAGTCATGAGATTAGTTGCTTTATACATTTTTTTAGTTTGTGTTAGATAAGGATACCAAAATAAGGCTTTAATAACTTTGTTTTGAGCTATTTGCAATGGCTGCATATTGGATTTGGCAGCTGTTCCCCAAATCTCAATTTAATAATTTATGTGCGACTTTACCATGGAGTTATGGATTATGTATCGCACCTGCCTCGGAAGACATCGAGATATATTACGGAGTGCTCCTGTTAGGGAAGTCAGCTTACTTCTAACACTTTCAATACGCGATACCCAACTGAGCTTACTGTCAAGAATTAGACCTAAATATTTTGCTTTATTAACCCTGTTAATTCTTTCACCATTTATTGTAAGTGGGTTGTATTCTTCGATTTTTTTATTCTTGGCATCAAAAATAATGTAGTTTGTCTTAGTTGTGTTAATGGTTAATAAATTAGATTGCAGCCAAATATGCAAAAGGTCCAAATCACGTTGAGCTGGATCTACTATTGAAGTCATAGAGTTACCAGAATAAAATAAACTAGTATCATCGGTTTACAATGTTATGTCACCCTTTAAGCCTGACTCACGAATATTATTAACATATACTAAGAAAAGTAAGGGGCCGAGGATTGAACTTTGAGGAACGCCATAGGTTATCAATTGTGGTTCACTCTGAATTCCATCTATTCTAACAATTTGGTATCGATTTGAAAGGTATGATTCTAATATTTTATATGCGGGTCCCATAATCCCCAGTCTTTTCAACTTTGCTAAGAGTTTTTCGTGGCTTACGGTGTCAAAAGCTTTTTTTAAGTCAATAAATACTCCTAAAGTTATTTGCCTGTTATCGATGTTGAGTTTTATTGTTGTGACTAAATCAATAGTTGCAGTTAAGGTATTTGACTTGGCTCGGAGTCCATACTGTTTTTCAAATAGGAACTTTTTTGATTCAAGGAAGCCATAGAGGCGGTTATGTAAGACTTTTTAGAATACTTTGAATAGAATGGGTAATACAGATATGGGGCGATAATTTCCGGGTTCTAGTTTACTACCTGCTTTATATACTGGACTAACTTTAGCAATTTTTAAAGGGTCTGGAAATTAGCCGTCCACAAAGCAGCTATTAATGCATTTGGTCAATTTTTCAGCCAATAAGTCTTTTATACATTTGACCACTTTAGTACTTATCCCATCTATACCAGTACTTGTATTTGAATCCAAATTGCTAATTATTTTAACTATCTCGCCCACAGTTGCTGGTTTTAATTTATTTAATACTTCATCATTATTGCATTGGATATCATCAAAGAAACCAGTTTCTCCCATATAAGCGGTATCATTATGATGTGATATTGAAAATTTACTAGCCAGCTCAGCACCTATATTTGAGAAAAACGAGTTGAAACATTCACATATTTGTTTTGTGTCAGTGATTTCACCTGTAGGAGATTTAATCTTTAGAGAGATAGGATTGTTTTTTGGTTTATTGCTGGCTAAATTGTTTATCAGTTGCCACATTTTTAGTGGTTTCTTCTGAAGCTTTTTAAAAGTTTCATAATAATATTTACTTTTAGTATTTTAAATAAATTCGCGGGTAGTATTCTGCTGTTGTAAAAAACTATTTTCCAATTTTCATCATTAGGCGTAAGTTTTAGATTGTGCCAGAGTATGTTTATTTTATTTATTGACGATATCACGTCTTTATTAATCCAGTCTTTGCTCAATGGGTTTTGCAGTTTAACCTTAATAGTTTTGCTCTTTGAAATGGCTTGTAGTAAAAAAAATTCTAGTGTTGTATATTCGTTATCTAGATTTTGAAATGAATGGTCTTCAAGAGTTCGATAAAGGTGATTGTAATTGATTGTTTCATATTTTACTCGTTTCACTCGATCCTGGTGTGTTCTCTTTACTTCAAGATAGATTTGCCTATGATCAGAGAAAGAAGATTCGATGATAGACATATGGAATTCATTTTCTTTAAGACTACTACAAACATGGTCCAGTATAGTTTTAGTGGTTTCTGTTTCGCGTGTACAATGTTCCATATCGATTTTGTTTAGTATTTTCATCCCATTCTCTTTTAGCGTTGTCTTATATTCTTTAATGGATTTTCTTCCACTAAGTAAATTTAGATTCAGGTCCCAAATACAATAGCTCTTCTCTCTTCCAATCAACTGCTTTACTATATGTCTCTAAGAACTTTGTTAAATTCTGAATGCAGGCCGTTATATATAGCCCAATATCCAGAGACAGGTTATTTAAATGTATCCATAGGAAATGGTTAAAATCTTCATATTGGTCGCAGATGAACGAATGTTTCTCATGTTATTATGTATTTATATTGGATACAATTCTCACCACACCTCTTGCTAAGGTCCTGAAAGTTATAGTAATGTGTGGCAATTGGGTAGATTTAGTCTCTGGGAGCCTCTTTCGTTTTCGTTTTTATCCAAGTCTCTGTCAAAACTATGACATGTAGGGTTGTTTTAAAAGCTGCTATAATGCATCTCAATTCGTCTAATTTTCCGGGTTTAACGATGCTACGAACATTTGCATAAAAGAATTTTATAGATTTTTTTTGAGATCGTTATGCATCTGCATAGTTGTTAGCAATTTCAAAAAGCGTTATAGATTGCTAGCTTTTACTAATGTATGGTTTCTTCTATTATTTAGCTTTTTGACTCCTTTTGATTGATTATTTTAGGACTCTTTATGTATTTTATTTTAAGATCTACCTCTCCACTAATATCCTGGATTTTTAATCTTGAGTTCCTTTCTGAGGTTGGTTTTATAAATTGCTGTTGTTGAGGTGTTTTGATCGTAGAATAGATTCGGAACGCCATCCAATTTAAGGTTATCCTTGTTTCGTAGAATGATTTTAACTGTCTTGGGAGCTGGCGACAGTTTTAGAGGTCTTATCTTTTTGCTGTCGTGGTATTTGACAAGGCGAATGATTTTAATAGGTTGAGAGCAATCTGGATATAGTTCTGGTGATTTCGCTTTTATCCTAATTTTATCAGCTTCTTGTCGTGCAAGCACACCAGCGTGATTTTCCCTCTGGGATTCCTGCTAAGACCAAATTTTGCTCGTTCTGTTCAAGCTGTTGGAGTTCTATTAATAATGATTCACTGTTGCAGTTTCTTGACAGTTGCGGTAAGGATGGTGATTGCAGGTTTAATTTTTTGAGTTCTGTAATTTCATTTTTGAATTTTGCTATTTCTTCACGACGGACTATTTCTTTCAAGGTTTTAATCCTCAGATTTAAAGTTGTTGTTTCACTATTAGGTAGTCTCGTGGTAGTCTTTAGTTACTGTGTAGTTGCTCTCAACAACAATAGAGGTGGTATTATCGATAATAGTTTTTATTTTCTCATTATGAATTTGACTTGACTCTCCTACACCCTAAAAAGTTCGTTCTTAAATTCGTTAAACTGTTGCGTGAACTCATTTTCAGGTGTTTTTCTTTACGTTTGCTGATTCTCAAACAAATCTAAAGCAATTTTGACAAATCTGGCTGAGAGCGCTACTGCCACCCTGATATTTTTTGAGGCACACCCTAACAGGAGAATGTCGAACATTCATTTTTAAATTTATCACTAGTTTTTACTCGTATTCGTAGAAGAGTTAACACAGAGTCTTGCTCCCTTTCACTCTCGGGATCGAAAAGCCGCGCTCGCGCTCATCACTAGTCACCAATGTATTTGAAATTGAACTTTGAGAATAGCTTTATAGAAATTAATATCCCGTGTCGTATTTTTTTGCATTTTTACAACTCGTCTGCTATCTACGGAAGCCGGCAGCGGAAAAAAACTCCCTCGAATTGACTATATCTAAATATACAGGAAGTGGAAATAAAATTAAGCATATTATTAGGCCCTTTATGAAATATGAGAAACATGTGACAACGAAGACAATTCCTTTAATTAAGAAAGTTTGAGGACTACTGTAAAAATTCTTGACATTATGAAATAGTATATTATTAATAAAGAGCTTCTAGGTTTATCCTGCACCGGGTAGTTAGCAGAACCAAAGGACAAGACACTATGTTCTGTCAGCTTTCCATAAGAATTCAGGACATTATGTGTTAAGTAGTGGAAATTATTTAATTAATTTTTGTTTTTTTTTTTAACTTCACGCGCTGTATCCCGCATATAAGCAGGGTAGTAGAGGGAACCTAAGTAGTGTTAAGACACTCCATTCTCTTTCTCAATAATTCCGTTCCCCATTTTTCGCCGAATTAAGGCATTGCATGCCGAGTCGCGCTCAACTTCGATCCAGAGATTATCTAATTAATATCTACATATAGTTGCAAATAGGAATAAAATATTTTATTATATTCTTAAAACGAACATCTTAGAAAGAAGATTCTCATTCATAGAATTAAACAGAATATTGGACACTTTATCTGTTTCCTAACGTCTATCGTGGCGCAGAGACAAGCGTGCGTAAACACGAAGATTGTAGGTTCAATTCTCACTGCAGGAAATATTTTTTTTAAATAATATTTATTATTTTTATTTCCTGTGTCTGAAAACAAGGCAAAGCGCGGCGTTTAGATCCGCCATTCAGCACGCAATGCGTCAATTCAACGGAAAGAAGGGAACGGAATTGTTGAAAGAGAACGGAGTATCTTAACACTAGGTTCTCAGGTTCCCTCTGCTTACCTTGCTATATGCGGGATACAGCTAAAAAAAACTGTTTCTTATTAAAAGGAGCTTCACGCTTGTTACCGTAAAGTAGGGTAGGCAGAGAGAACCTAGTGTTGAGACACTCCGTTTTCCACTTCCCGCACTTTCAAACATTCTTATTGTACATGACTTTACTAGTATATCCTTTTAGCTCCATGTACAATTTCCTTTGAGATTATGCTTAAGAAAATCGATAGCGGTTATTTTCCATGATTCTAACATGGATTATAATACACAAGGGTAATTCTATTTCTTACATAATATATTTTATGAGAAGAATAAGCCATCGTGGCGCAGTGGTAACGTATTACTGTGAATATGTTGGATATAGGTTGATCTCCAGAGGAGGGAATAGTTATAATTAAAATATTTTTATTTCTTAGGCCTATCTCCCCGTTTTTACCTCATTTCGAGATCATTGCGTGTTGAGTGGAGCGGAACTGAACGCCGCGCTTTGTATGAGAAAATACTTAAATTATATTTATTCCACCATGGCGCAGTGGGACACCGTTTGGCAGTAAACTTGAGTGGTTGAGGATTCAATTTCGATTCGACTGAATGATCGATTATATTTAAATTATTTCCATAACTTCGCTCTGGTAAGACAAATCGCGGTGTTGAATTCCGCATTCAACACGCAATTTAATTTCATACGGACATTGAAGAACGGAGAATCTTGACACTAGGTTCTTTCTACCCTGTTATTTAGGAAAAAACGTGAAGCTACAAAGAATTATCTAATAATAATAACTTTTATACTTCTAGCATAGTAACAGTTTTATCCGAGAAATCAGATCCATCTTGATAATATTTAATCTATGAATATAAATAATCTGTTTATTTTGTAATCGAAATTATTTTTTTTAGATATAGAGGCCATCGTAGCGGAGTGTGACAGCGTCTGACTGTAACACGATTGGTGGTGGGTTCGACTCCCATTCGGGGAAAATTATTAAAAACAACAATTATTTAAGCTTAAGCTGTGATTTTTCTGACATGCATTTTTTGAAGTATTGCGTGCTGAATGGCGGAACTCAACGCCGCGTTTTGCCTTGCTAACAGAGCGAGCATATGAAAATATTAAATATAATTAAATTATAATGTAGTATTTTCATTTTCTGGAGTGGAAATCGAACCTATAACCTGTCGCGCCTGTCTCTGCGCCACGACAGGCCTTTTTCAGGAATATTATCATACATCATACTGTTCTTAATTTTTTTTCGAATTAGAAATATTGTATCTTGGCGGAACTCAACGCCGCATTTTGTCTTGCCATTAAGGAAATGAAATTTAAATGAATTTGTATATAATAATTTAAATATCATCACTAACTAATTGAATTGTAATTACTAAATTAATAAATTAATTACTCCAATAATAATTTAACTGAAATATTTCATTTCATTTCATAAAAGACGTTTCGGAGGCCATCTTTGTATAAAATACGTTTTGGCTATCTCTTATTAAAAGCTCGGCTTTTTGTTTAATTAAGTTGTGTAACATTAACTGATTGAAAAATATTGTAAAGCGTGCGGCTGTAAGCGCGACAGGTTGTGGGTTCTATTCCCATTCCAGTAAATGTAAAAGTTTAGTATTTTCATTTCCTGGGTTTGATAACAAGGCAAAGCGCGGCGTTAACTTCCGCCACTCAGAACGCAATGCCTCATTTCGGCGGAAAGTGGAGAACGAAGTATCTTAACACTACGTTCTCAGGTTTTCTCTGCCTACTCTGCTATATGCCTGAAGCTAAAAAAAAAGTAATGGAGGTCGCTGTACAGTTTATATATCGTCGGCTTCCTATCCGACGTCGCCGTAACTTCTATATGTTTACCCTTCTCTATTCTATCCTTAATAATTCTCTCACTCCTACATATTTAAAAGAAAGATTTTGTTTTTTTGGCTCCGATTCTCTTCTGCGTAATAATTTTATTCGTAATAATTTTAGCTTTTTGTGTTCCTTTTTTAAATTGGTTTTCTTTTCTGTTAAATTCCTAATTATTACAAAAATATTTAAACACTTTTTCAGACTGGTTTTATAAAGTTGAATCTCTCACCCAGTTTGCAAATACTTTAAAAGGGCGCTAAATGGTGTATAAAATTAGTTATTGCGTTCTTCTTGACCTTTCAGCGGCTGACGTGGCGCAGTGGCACAAGCGTGCGACTATAAAAGCGACATCTGTGGGTTCTATTCCCACTCCAGGAAATGGAATTCTTCATTTCCTAGGTTCGGTAACAAGCCTCTTCAACTCAAACTCTTTCTTGCCAAGGAAATGAAAATACGAAATATTATATAAAATTTTCATTTCCTGGAGTGGGAATCGAACCCACAACCTGTCGCTTTTACAGTCGCACGCCTCTGCGCCACGACAGGCGTTTTCTGTGTTAGTATAATTTTTTACTAGGTGAATTAATTTTGTTGTTTATTTTTTTATGTGATAGCTAGACGCCAATCACTCCTGGAAAAGATATTTTTCATTTCCTGGGTTTGGTAAAAAAGCAAAGCGCGGCGTTGAGTTCCGCCACTCAGCACTCAATGCCTTAATTCAGCGGAAAGTGAGAAAACGGAGTGTCTTAACACTGGGGTCCCTCTGCCTACCCTGCTATATGCGGGATACAGCGTGAAGTTAAAAAACAAAAAAAGAAGCACAGAAAATACATACAAATTGAGAATCACCTTTCTTAAAAGCCGGTTAAGATACATATAATAGACTCAGTTGAAGTCAACAGCACCTGACAGTTCGTTGTACCTGTGAACTAAATTTCTCAAGCATATCTTGTAATACAATATTTCCTATTCGCGCCTTACAATATATGTATTGTGGCTACGAAGTCAACGTACGATATCCTTTTACATTATTATCTATTTTTATTCATATTGTTATTTTGTATTTGAAGGGTTTTAAGGAATATTTTTTTTCATATTTTTCGTGCTTTTTTTGTTTTTTTTGAGGTAAGATTTATGTTAATGCGATATATTGTTACAGCCAGGACGGAGAGATTGAAGTATCAGAGAGAAGCTAGTGTTAACATTCCGTTCTCTACTTTTTTTTATTGAACAAAGGAGTCCTCTCACAGGGATGACTTTTCACCTCAATTCGAAACATTAGAATGGCGAAACTCAACTCTACGATTTGTCAAGGTGTGGATGTTGTTTCATTATATTAAAATCTCTATATATTATTTAAACTAAATAAAGATGCCTGTAGTGGTGCAGAGGAACAAGCGTGCGACTGTAAATGCAACAGATTGTGGGTTCGATTCCTACTCCTAGAATAGGAATCGAACCCACAATGAAAATATTATTTATTATACTATTTATTATTTTCATTTTCTCGCTCTGGTAACAAAGCAAAGCGCGGCGTTGAGTTCCGCCACTCAGCACGCAATGCTTCATTTCGGTGGAAAGAGGGGAAACGAAATCTTAAGAGAATGGAGAGTTTGAACACTAGGTTCTCGGGTTCCGGGTGTTTCGGGTTCTGCGGAGTATAGCGTGAAGCTGAAAAAAAGCATGTTACAGGAGGGATTGAAATTTCAGAGAGAAACGAGTCTTAACAAGACATTCTGTCCTTCACTTTCTATCTGAATTCGAAACATTAGAGTGGCGCAACTCAACGCGGTGGTTTGTTCACGCATGAATATATCATATAAAAAAACATTATATTATTTTAACCTACTATATCAAAATCAAAATATTCTTTATTCAAGTAAGCTATTACAAGCACTTTCGAACCGTCAATTTACAAAAGTGTCAGTCGTGTCAGTCCTAACGGAAGCTACCACCGGCTCGGAAGGCACTTCTGCTGAGAAGAGCCGGCAAGAAATTCAACAGTTGCTCTTTTCAAATAAAACTTTTAAAATAAATATACAACTAAGATGAGCCGCCCGGTGTAGTAGTGTAGTAGTGTAGTGGAATATATAGGTTTAAGTGCCTCATTTTACAGAACAGGCAGAGAACCCATAGTGATAAATTTCTATTCTCCACTTTTCTTCATTATGTTTTATTCAAAAAAAATATGTGTCTTTAATGTCTAAAGATTATGCAAGACCCATAGTATCACAAAATAGCTTATATTCTATGTACATAACTTGATAATTTCATTAAAAACTAATTTACCTTCTACCCCACTTAAGTTGTATTTCTAACTGGGTGAGGAAATTTAGCGCCGCTCTATATTAATCAGATCTTAGAAAGAAATTGCGCGGCGTTGAGTTCCGCTACTTAACACGCAATATTTCTTTTTCCGCCGAAAGTAGAGAACGGAGTGTGTTAATACTAGGTTCTATTTGACGATGCAGGTAGAAACCTAAAACCGTAAATAAATAAATAATTACATACATACATACATAGCTTCACGCTGTATCCCGCATATAGCAGAGTAGGCAGAGGGAACCTAGTGTTAAGACACTCCGTTCCCCACTTTCCGTCGAATTAAGTCATTGCGTGCTGAGTGGCGGAACTCAACGTCGCGCTTTGCCTTGCTACCAAACCCAGGAAATGAAAAATTCCATTTCAAATCCTGGAGTGGGAATCGAACCCACAGCCTGTCGCGTTTAATAAATAACTAACAGTAACAAAAATTTTATAAACGTAAATTATCACACTCTTTAGTTATTTAGTAGGCAAATTGTATAGATATATGTTTGGCTTTTATTCTTCACTTTCTGCCCAAATTCAATACGTTGTTTTGATGATGACAACTTGTCTTACCGGAGCAAAGAATTAATAATACATTTTAAATGTTTTCTTCCTTCCGAACTGGTATCGAACCCAGAACCACCTCGTTTACATTGTCCTACTACACCATGATGGCAGTAAACAGATAAGGTATCTAATAATAATTCATTCTACTAACATGAATACTGTTTGCTTGTTTGTAATTTGGATTCAATTCAAATTTATCATTTCATGCAAATCACGAATTCAATTATCACCTTATGTTTAAAATAACAAAATATTTATATATGTATTTATTTTATTTACAAGTGATTTCTTTATCAATTGATAAGAACGTATGTAAAGCGTTGCGGCGGAATCTAAGTGGTGTGGGTTCGAATCCTGCTACGTTCAAAATTTGCCTAAAATATTTTACTGATTTTAAATGACACTATAGAAAATATTTAAAAGAAACAGCTTCACGTTTTTTATCCGTACAGCAGGAAGTGGCGAACGGAGTGTCTTAACACTAGGTTCTCAGGTTCCCTCTGTCTACTCTGCTATAAGCGTAGCTCAATAAGAACTTATAGTTCAATTGGTTAGAGTGCTTGGACGGCGGTTAAGAGGTATGGGTTCTTATCATGCTGCTTTCAAAATATTTATATGTTTTAATATTTTTTTAAATAAACGTGAGATCATTTCGTCTTCTATTTTCTCCCTATATCGTGAAAATATCTTACTAATATTATAAATGCAACAGTTTGTGAGAATAGTTATGTGTTTGTTACTCTGTCACGCAAAAACTACTGAATGGATCTAGATTACACTTTACAGTAATATAGTTTTTTAGAATAATATATAGGCTACAATTAAAATGATTTATTTGTTAAGCCATAATAAAGCAAAATTTAATTTAAAAATATTACCTCAAATGAGAATTGAATTCACAACTATCGTGAAACATTGTTAAACATCTCATAATCTTTACATCTTCTGTATTTTAAGTGATATTTATAGAAGAGAAAGACTTTTTTAAAGTGAAAATGTCGCCCATTCCTTTTCATTTTCATTTAATCAGACAATATGCGTAAGCTTAGCAGCTGTATCTTATGGGGGACTTTACTAATGGGAAAGAATATTAAAAAAAAACAAATCTTCACTTTTCTTCTCAAAACTAGTTATTGTATATAAGTGAGAGAATGTGATCTCTCTGGCTCTATATATATAATAGCGAAGTATCTTAATGCAGTGTGTAGTGTTAAGACATTCACTCTTCATTTGTTTGAATGTGCGTGATAATGCTTGTTAAAGTCAAAGTCAAAGTCAATACTCTTATTCAAAATAAGAAGTTACAAGCTTCATTTTTTGAACGTCAAATACCCTACCACCGGTTCACTAAATTTAATGCCTCAGACCTGAGAAGAAACCCGGCGCACAAACTCGCGGACTCTTTTTTTTTTTTTTTTTTATATTCTCGACAATGGTTTACATAATTCTTTTATTATTGGCAATGATACCTTTGAAACAGATCAAGAGCGAGCATTTCATTCCCAAGGTGTGTTATCATTTATAAAAATCACTAATTAGGTAATAACCTTTAACACACAAACGTCTTTTTTACAATTTTTTTTATTTTTTTTTTTTTTTTTTTTTTTTTTTTTTTATGGATGTACCGGATAAAACGAGCAGAAGCCTGATGGTAAGTGGTTACTCTTCGCCCATGAACATCTACAACACAAGAGATGTGACGCCCAGATGCGCTGCCAACCTAGAGGATACAGATGGAAAGGTGGGAGGATAATGTAGTAGTCCGGCTATCGGAACCACCACATTTTGGGAAAGGGATGGGTGGGAAAGGGAAAACCTGGCTTACATGCCATCGAACCGGAACACATCATAAGATATTTGGCGTTCGTCTTTGACATGATAGTGAGAACAAAGACTGACGGAGGACGAACCTCCTACCACCAAGCAAAAAAATGGAAATTGTAAAAATGGAAAGCCCCGACGTTTTCTGGGATCCCATTGTAAAAGTATACACATTGTTCCATACAAAGACCAGGGACTCGATGCAATCGAGTTATAGGCGCTGCAGTTTAAGCCTATTTCTTGTATTTATATTATGTGCATCGGCCAACTTTGTGCTAAATAATATTTTTTTTGGATACAGTACATTCAAAGATGTACTGAGAGGAGTTAAGTAGTGAAAATCAACGTCGCAACCAAGCCTTAGTGGCGGAAATGAAAATTATTTTTAATGTTAGCATGATATGAGATAGAACACATAACCATCTTCGTTTCTTATAGTCACTGTCCCACTGTGCCATGATGGCGTTTCATGGGCGCAGTCAGCCCCCCTATAGTGTAAAAAAAAAGGTTCATGGGAAGTTGAACAGTTACCAATCATATATAAAGAGGTATCAAAAATCCACGAGGGCAATTCATTATTATGTAGCAATTTATTATGAGGCAATGTAGGCACATGGGACAATGACCGTAAGCACTCCATGGGTGGTGGGTTCGATTCTTACGTGGGAGGAATACTAAACTTATTTTCATATCCCCACTCTGGTAAGACAAAAACGCGGCGTTGAATTTTGATACAGAAAACGGAGAGCGTAGTTTTTATTTGAGTACTTCTGAGTTCCCGTTTGTGCGGCATAAGCGAAGAACTAAAAATGTATGTACATACATACATAGCTTCAATGTTGTATCCCGCATGGCAGCAGGTAGGTAGAGGAAACTAGTGTTAAGACACCTGCTTCCCACTTTCCACCGAATTACCACACTTTCTTTTTCTCACACTCAGCACGCATGCCTCTCGTGTGCTTAGAGTGGCGGAACTCAACGAAAAATGTATTATATGTACTAATCTAACCTTACTTACATATAAATATATAGGTAAGCCTTTTAATATAAACGGAAAAGACCTAAACTTCAAAGGTCCTGATTCGATCTCTACAAAAACAGCAACCCTTTGTGGTAAAACAAGCAAAGATCAAAAATAAAACAAGGAAATAAAATTAGTGGCAGAAAATTTTAATATTGTTCATAGTTGTTCAACTCGAAAGGTCTTCTTTGTAAGGTATGTAAATTGATGAATTTTTTGGCTTAGTTACATATTTTAATTCTAAAAAAAACATTGTTCTAGTTCAGTTTTATTTTTTTTCTCCTTTTTTTTAACTCACGCTGTATCCCCGCATATAAGTAGGTGTAGGGTAAGAGGGAACCAGAGAACCTAGTGTTAAGACACTCCATTCCTTTCTTTCAATTCCAGGTTCTCTCCACTTTCCGGCCACAGGCATTGCGTGCTGGAGTGGCGTGAAATCAACGCCGCGCTCTTGCCTTGTTACCGCTTCCAAGAATTGAAAATACCTAAATTCTACATTTCTGAGTGGAAGCCCTAGAACCCACCTGTCGCGTCTTACAGTCGCACGCTTGTGCCTCTTTGCAGGCCAATGACACAGGCGCGTTTAGTTCAGTTTTTTTAATTATGGCGTCTCTGAATCGCAACAAAGCAAGCTGATCACAAATCGTGACTGCTGTCACATCCATTGTATGGGAAACACATCTAAAGCAAGACTAGATTTCTTTCGCCTGAATTCGTGACATTGTGTCGAGTGGTGATATTACCGTCTAATAAGCATTATTAACGCCTCAGCAAGCTTCGAGGTGGGCACAAGCGTGCGATCAAACACGTCAGGTCAGACTCGATCTCTCACTTCAGGAAAATGCTTAGTATTATCCTGGGTTTGGTAACAAGGCAAAGTGCGGCGTTGAGTTCCGCCACTCAACACGCAATCAATTTGGCGGAAAGTGGGGAACGGAATTGTTGTAAAAGAACGGAGAGTCTTAACACTAGGTTCTTAGGTTCCCTCTGCCTGCTCTGCTATATGTGGGATGTAGCGTGAAGTTAAAAAAAATAAATAAAATAATAATAATATTATTTTTTACAGCTGCAAGGTTTTTTTAGTTTTAATAGCAGGGTAAATGGAGAGAACTTCGTGAGAGATACGACACTCTGTCCTCTATTTTCACACGCCGACCACACTCAATGCCGCGGTTTGACTTACCAGAGCCGAGCAATGAATTTACTCACATTTAATCATATTTCCGAGTGGCAACCGAACCTACAACCAGTGGAGCAGTCAAACGTTTTCTCACTGCGCCACGATAGTCTTAATAATATAATATTATTTATTTATTCCAAAATAATATTTTCGAAAATATTCTATGTCCATTTCAGCATGTACTCAAAAGACCGTTGAGGGTTCGGTCA
Organism: Philaethria dido; assembly: GCA_033558755.1. Taxonomy (NCBI): domain Eukaryota; kingdom Metazoa; phylum Arthropoda; class Insecta; order Lepidoptera; family Nymphalidae; genus Philaethria; species Philaethria dido. Next base: position 15,307 of record JAKGSA010002563.1, read on the forward strand.
ACATACGGAAGCGTTTCAAAGATAAATAAAGGCATATAGGTAGTATTTCATCTCTTGTATGCCTCAGTCCACTAGGAAACTGATTGTAGCTTTTAATATATAGAAAAAATGTTAAAATATGAGTTGATTCAAGTATTGAATGTTCCGTAGTTCTTATAAATATCTACATACATACATACATAGCTTCACGCTGTATCCCGCATATAGCAGGGTAGATAGAGGGAATCTAGTGTTAAGACTCCGTTCCCTACTTTCCGCCGAATTGAGGCATTGCGTGCTGAGTGACAGAACTCAACGCCGCGCTTTGCCTTGTTACTAAACCCAGGAAATGAAAAAATCCATTTCCTGGAGTGGAAATCGAACCCACAACCTGTCGCGTTTGAAGTCGCACGTTCATGCCTCTGGGCCACGACAGGCGTTTATTTATCTAAGGTTTTGTTTTTTTTAAATACTGATTTACAATTTAATAAAAATACATCCATCTATTTTCACTCGAGGAAATGATAATGTTTAAATGATTTTCATTTTTCTGTTCTTGTAGTGCGTCGTTAAGTTCCGTTACGTCTAACACGTCCTAAAGCTATTTACGTGACCATTCGGATGGCAAGCGGAGTCAAAGATCAAAGTCAAAGTCTAAAGTCAAATA
>JAKGSA010002564.1:0-15936 GCA_033558755.1 Philaethria dido
TTTCTTAAAAATACAAAGTCACCTTACTTTTTGAACACACCTCGTACCAGGGTAGACAGAGGTAACCTGAGAATATAGCATCAAGTCTCTCCGTACTCTTAAGATTTCCATTTCCCACTTTCTACTGAAAATACTAAATATTATTTAATATTTTCATTGTCTGGACCGAACGCACTACCTGTCGCGTTTTCAATCGTACGCTTGTACTTCTGAATAATATTTGAAGCGTACCATTGAGTTATTTTAAATCATAAAATCCTCCGTTCTCAATTGTTACAGTGTTACAAAAGAGGAAGTTTCAGTACGCATGGGTTCCGTATTCAGGGACTATGGGGGCAGGATAGTGTCGGTGGCTGAAATCCAGCGCCATCCCAGCTACAGGACGGATCAATACTATCCTGAACATAATCTTGCTTTAGTCAAGGTTAGATAGTTTTTTACCCTACATTTCTCATATTAGCTTCATCTGTATTAATGTTAGAAAATATTACAACACCTTATTAACGCATTTCTTACAGAATTTGATTGTAAGATTTTTTCAAAATTTGCACATGTGTCCGAATAATGTCCAATATTTTTACAGCTTTAACCTAATTCCCTAGTTAGGACGCCTGTTACGAAAACATTATTGATAAGCGTGTTATTTTTAGTTTATTTCTTACACGACTTTTTACAATAAAAATTGCAACAAATACCAAAAAAAATATATTCAAAGAATCAGTTTTTAATTAACAGCTGAATATTCCAATACAACGTAACAACCGAGTACAGGCAGTGGCATTACCTCAAGCTGATATGAATATTCCATCTGTCGGAGAAGTCGTTATAACAGGATATGGTTCTGTGGTAATGCACCTATTTTACTAAGTATATGTAGCATTCCGCGTGTAGCATTCCCCACTTTCCGCCGAATTGAGGCATTGCGTGCTAAGTAAAGGAGCTTAACGCCGCGCTTTGCTTTGTTACCAAACCCAGGAACTGAAAAATCCCATTTCCTGGAGTGGGGATCGAACCCACAACCTGTCGCGTTTACAGTCGCACGCTCGTGCCTCTACGTCACGACAGGCGTTTATTTTATTATAATCGATATTTATAACCATACATTATTGTTCTCCATAACAGGGTAGTCAGAGGATAAAGACATTTCATTCACCACTTATCTCGAATTCAAGACATTGGGTGTTAAATTATTACATTGGCTCTTAACGCCGCTCTCTATTTTATTTGATAGAAAAAATATAAATACATTTTGAGGCCGAAGATCGACTTACAGCAATTGCGTTTACTTACGAAAATCGCATTCCCAGAGTGGGGATCGACTCACGGCCATTGCTTTTACCCACGAAACGAGTTTAACCCACACCCCCTAACAATGTCCAATTTTATAAAAGTATAATACAAATTTAAAACCAGTCGTAGCTCAGAAGCACAAGTTTTAAACGCGACAGGTTGTGGGTTCGATTCCTACTCCAGGAAATGAAAATGTTAAATATTTATAATATTTAGTATTTTCATTTCCTCGCTTAGATAACAAAGCAAAGCGCGGTGTTGAGTTCCGCCACTCAACACTTCAATCGGCGGAAAGTGGGGAACCAGAAATATTATGAGAACGGCGTGTCTTAATACTAGGTTCTCCAGTTCCCTCTGTCAAGCCTGCTATATGCGAGATACAGCGTGAAGTTAAAAAAATATATATACAAATTCAAATTAAATATACATTTAAATTGAAGTTCGCGGCGCCGCTGCAGATGTTTTTTCTGTATCATATTGTCAGCCATTTCGTGTTGACATATTTAAAAATCACTCGGTAGCTGCATATCTTAATTTTATCTTTCGATAGTCGCAAGCCCGGATTGGCGAATCAAACGAGCAGGGGGCGGAGCTAGTTTTTTTATTGAAATTCATACAATGAGGTTATTGTGGCGCAGTGCGATGTTTGATTGTAAGCACAATTTATCGTGGGTTCGATCCTCACTTGAGGGAGTGAGAATTTTGAAATATATTCATTTCTTTGCTCCTGTAAGATAAAGTTCGGCGATGAGCAACACTATTTAAGACGCAATGTCACGACCGAACAGAAAGTAGAGAAGGGAGTGTCTAGACACTACGTTCCATCTGACAATTCTTCTATGTGGGAAAAGACCGAATAGATATGATTCCTTCATGAGTGCAAAGTCCCATTTTATTTTTACCATTTATACAAGTAAAATAAATAAATTTAACGCCTGTCGTGGCGAAGATGCACAAGCGTGCGACTGTAAACGTGACAGGTTGTGGGTTCGATTCCCACTCCAGGAAATGGAATTTTTCATTTCCTGGGTTTGGTAACAAAGAAAAGCGCGGCGTTGAGTTCTGCCACTCAGCACGCAATGCCGCAATTCGGTGGAAAGTGGGGAACGAAGTGTCTTAACACTAGATTCCCTCTGCCTACCCTGCTATATGCGGGATACAATAAGCAAGAAATAAACAGTAGGATACAAGTCTACTTTGTAATCCTCCGACTAAGACCCCCCATTAACTTTGAACAAATAGCATAAAATTATGCAAATAAATATTAAAGACACTATGAGATAAAATAATCACCTGCTTGTTGAAACATTAATATGAAATTACTTTGTAAATGATTAACATTCTTTAATGTGTTATTCACACTACAAAAAAAATATTTAGATACGTATGAAAACTTGTATCTAGCGGGACTCGAACCCACGCCACTTGGAAACCGTCCCGTCCTTCTGACCACTAAGCCATACGGTTTATCCAGCTGAGGCCTAGATTTATTACACTTGTTGTAACTTTTTTTGTTGTTAGCATCTGTAAGGATTTTTTTTAAATCTGTTACCCTAAGGTTGTTGGTAACAATGATCATTTGGCATCTAGGCGCAGTAGGACAGCGTCTGACATTAAAAGCGGTTGGTTGTGGATTCAACTAAATATATAAAACAAATATACAAAGAAAGGTCTTATAGCTAAGTAGCCGTCTCTTCCAGATAACCTTTAGATCAAAAAGAAGCTATTTTAATTGTTAACATGTAGGTGGTGGAGATGAATGATTGTATTTAAAATTATTTTTCTTTCCCGTACCTGTTAAAATAAAGTGCCACTATAAGTTCCGCCACTCAAAACGCAATGAATTTGATTATAGAGCGGAGAACGAAATATCTTGACACTGGGTCTTTTTGTCTACCCTGTCATATAAGGAGAAGCGTGGATCTGAAGAAAAAACTGGTACTGAGTTCGATTCTTGTGTCGTTTAAACTAATTAAAATCATTTCAAAGTTATTTCTTTACCAGGTATCAGGACAAATCAGGGAAGGCACAAATCAAGAGCTACGTAGAATGATAGTAACAGAAGTGTTAAGATCTCAGTGTCGAGTCATGTATGGTAACGAATATCAGATACAACACGACCACGTTTGCTTACAAAGTATTGTTAAAGGTGTTGCTTTGTGTGCTGTGAGTATATTTTTTTTTTTTAGCTTAACACTGTATTCCGCACATAGCAGGGTAGGCAGAGGGAACCTGAAACCTAGTGTTAAAACACTCCGTTCTCTTTTAACATTTCCATTCCTCACTTTCCACCGAATTGAGGCATTGCGTGCTGAGTGGCGGAACTCAACGCCGCGCTTTGCCATGTTGCCAGAGCGAGGAAACGAAAATACTAAACATTATTTTAATATTGTCACAGCCTGTCGCATTTACAGCCACACGTTTGTGCCTCTGCACCAAGACAGGCGTCAAGATGTATGATTTTATAGTAATATAAAAAACAAAAATAATAATATAAAAAAAAAAAAACATTTTTTCATTACATTCTAAAAAAAAATAACTTAAAATATCTAGTTAACGTGTGATTTTTTCAATAATTCTGTTAATCACCACGATTCACTAACAACAGGAAACGGAATTCAAATTAAATATAGTAAAAATTTAAATTATTACGAATATCCAAAAACTAATCAGAATTTATTTACTTTTTTTTTTTAACTTCACGCTGTATCCCACACATAGCAGGGTAGGCAGAGGGAACCTGAAACCGAGTGTTAGAACACTCCGTTCTCTTTTAACATTTCCATTCCCCACTTTCCGCCAAATTGAGGCATTGCGTGTTGAGTGGCGGAACTCAACGCCGCAATTTATTCAGAATTCAACTAAATTTAACTGGACTTAGACTTAGACATGACACTCAGTTACCACATAAAAAAAGAATAACACACATAAAAAAAAATCGAACTGAAATCTACCATCTTTTTAAAATCGGCTAAAGTACTAAAATAATGAAATTTCCAGGGTGACACAGGAGATCCAGCTGTACATTTCAACGGTATCAACCGCGAAGGCACGTTGGTGGCAATCGCTTTGTTCTCAGGGACAGAAGAGTGCGCATACAAATCCAAACCTGGAATATATGCTAAGGTTTCTTTATTATTTATACTAATTTTCGCCCACAACTTCGTTTTCCTGATTATTTTATGATCTTTATTATACTATTTTCGTTTATACATACGTACATACATAGCTTCACGCTGTATCCCGCATATAGCAGGGTAGGCAGAGGGAATCTAGTGTTAAGACACTCCGTTCTCCACTTTCCGCCGAATTGAGGCGTTGCGTGCAGAGTGGCGGAACTCAACGCCGCGCTTTGCCTTGTTACCAAACCAAGGAAATGAAAATACTAAACTTTTACATTCCATGGAGTGGGAATCTAACCCATAACTTGTCGTGTTTACAGTCGCACGCTTGTGCCTCGGCACTATGACAGGCGTTAAAGGCGATGTCTATTTAACAAATGCGTGTATTTGTTTTCTTCGCCATCTAAACTTGGACTATACCAAATTGCATGCTCCTAAGCCTGTATAGTTGTTGTTGTTAAGAGGTATGCAAAGTTTTTCCTTCGCATGTTAATATAATAATGATTTCTTTTATATTTCAGATCTCGTACAGTCGTGCTTGGATTGATAAAATTATCAACGAAACATCTGTAGTTGAGAGCGGTGATAGTGTAGAAAATGCTATACCCATAGATATGGATTAAATTTTAAATTTAATTAAAAAATTAATTATAAATATATAACAAATAATATTTTATTTTTACTTATAGACTAGAATTGTGACAGTTTCAAATTCCATTTATTTGAATGTGTTTGAATTAAAAGCTTCACGCTTTATCTCGCATAATTGGATACTAAAATAACTCAATATCAAGACATTCTGTTAACCGCTTTCTGACCAAATTCGAGACGACATAGTACGTTAAGTGGTGGAACTCAACACCGCGTATTGTTTTGCCTTACATACATACATAGCATCACGCTGTATCCCGCATATAGCAGGGTAGGCAGAGGGAATCAAGTGTTAAGACACTCCGTTCCCCACTTTTTTGCCCGAGTGGATAAATAAAAATAATTTATGTGTAAATATTCCTCTGAGTCGAATCCACAACTATTGGTTTTTACAGTCATTCAAATTCAAATTCTACATTGAGTTTATTTTATTTTATATGAAAATTAAGCAGCAGCACATTTTATTCCGCATAGGGTACTCAGATAGAACCCTAGTGTCGAGAGGTGTACTCCGTATCTCACTTTCCGTCCACATTTGAAGCATTTCATTAAGTCACGCGGAACACAGCTCGCGCTTTGTCTTTTCATTTGGTGTTAAAGACACTCAAATGTGCGATCTCAATATTGTAGACAAAAACATAGCGTTAACTTCTGTGATGTGACCGCACAAAAGAATTTCATGAAATATGATAGATTTTTGTGCGATTAAATAACTCTCTTGCAGTGCACCTTCCATAACAGAAATTAGATACTATGAATATTAATTCAATACGATACGATGAATAAATAATGTGAAAGAATTTTAAAATCTATATATATATAATAGCAAAGGAACTTGGGAGGAGATATTCACGTTAAACAAAGTATATGACCTGTACTTAAAATTTTAACATAAAATTGACCTAAAATGAAATAAAAAAAGAAAATGTTTTAAATGATTAAAAATTACTAGTTTGATGCTGATTTAAAGCGGGACCACATCCAAACACTAGCTAACTATTAAGTTAATTCACCGGTAAAAAAAAATATGAAACAATTCGAATATATATATATTATTTTTAACTTCACGCTGTATCCCGCATATATAGAGGGTAGGCAGAGACAAAAGAACATAGTGTTAAGATACTCCATTCTCTTTCAACATTCCCGTTCCCCCACTTTCCAGAAATCAAGTGGGTTGCATTGTTGGTGGCAGAACTCAACGCCGCGCTTTGTCTTGTTACTGCCAAACCCAGGAAATGAAAAGACTAACATTTCCTGGGTGGGATCGAACCCACAACCTGTCGCGTTACCAGTCGCACGCTTGTGCCTCTGGGCCATGACGGAGCGTTAAATAAAATAAATAATACAGTGTAAGAATAAAAAATACAGTGGAATTGACCAGCTTCTCCTGGTTTGGTGGAGATAGCAGCGTCTTGTCGCCTCCCAACCCTAACCTCCTGTAGAAGATGACGAGGCTGGAGGGAAGCCTCCTTGAACTCCACCCTTTCGCTTTTTCGGCATCCGCTTCCTCGTAGAAAGGAGCGCTCCACCCCACCACGGCCGGCAGGAGGGTGATGTCGTCCCCTTATTAAATCATGCCACGTCGGACCCATTATTCCATTGGTCTAAATTTACACAAAAACAAGTTTTTAAATGCAAAAACCATGAATTCATAACATAATAAAGTATATATTAACATCTTGGTAATTACATAAATATCATTTCCATAATTCTATTAGCATACGTCACACGAAAACTTTTAAATTTCGATAACTTATTTTGCATTATGCAAATATTATGATACTATATACTCTTACAGCATACATACATCTCAAATAACCATTATCTGGCACTCAACTAATAGACAACTCCTAACACATCGCATCGCCGTAGGAACTCAGAAGTACCTGGTACTGGCGACCCACGTGTAGATTTAAGATATCTCTTTGAATATAAGCTTGCTGACCTCCTTTGTCAAGCTCCTATTTCTGTTCCGTTCAGTTCTTTAATTGCGTCGCTTCGAGCATGCCAGTTGAGCACAAAACACTTCGCGAATGTCACGTTGTATGGAAAACACACGAACGAAGGATAGATCGGTAGAAAAAAGATTAATTTACACTATGAGAAATTGCATGTTTAAAAGAGATCTGTAACACTAAAGCGACCATCATCTATAATAAAACAAATTTCAATACGTACTTATACAACAAAAAGGGTTATTAGCGTTAGATTATTTCATTAATATTATAATTAATATTTATATGAAATTATAAAAAACTTAATATAAAAATATTGTGTAAGATTTAGTAAAGTAATATTCATTGTTTTATATTTTTATGATTACTAATTTAAATATTATTATCTGTCATTTCAGGAACGTCGTGAAGGAGATAGAAAAAGGCAGGGAAAGGTTGGCTTTTGAAAGGAGAATGAACATTGTTAGTTGGAGTTGGAAAAATAGTTACAAAATAGAGAAGATTTAACATCATACTTGAATTATTTATTATTAGTAATAAATAATACTTTACAAAGAGCTTAGTTTATACTTTAATTTTGTTGTAACTAATATATTTACATAGAATTTACATAAAAAGGACTTAACACAAACATTACCAAATATCGAAGCATGACATTAGGGACGAGACTTGATGAGGAAGGATGATATAAAGGACAGATTAACTTAGGACAGATAAAGGATATGTTAAGGAGAGCCGTCGTCCATACTGGACGAAAGCACGAAAATTGCGACAAAGTATTCCTATCATTATCGAAAGCATTTTTTGTATGGAATAACGTTAGTTTCTTTACTTACGCAAGGTGGGAGCGCTTCAGCTACATACAAATTCTTTCGATAACGATACGGATACTTTTTTTTTTAACTTCACGCTATATCCCCCATATAGCAGGGTAGGCAGAGGAACCGCCTAGCGTTAAGACACTCCGTTCTCTTTACAACAATTCTGTTCACTCACTTTCTGCCATATTGAGGCATTGCGTGCTGGTGGCGCCTCAACGCCGCACTTTGCCTTGTTACCAAACCCAGAAATGAAAGGACTAAGCATTTGCTGGAGTGGGAATCGAACCCACAACCTGTCGCGTTACCAGTCGCACGCTTGTGCCTTTGCGCCACGACAGGTGAATGCTGCAAGTTTCGTGCTTGCCCTACAAGGTCACATTCACTTTTAGTGAATGGTCCTGATAACTACACTCACTAGCCCACCATCGCTAAATTATTTTCATCTACCTTACAATACTTACACAATTTCTGTCATCAAAACAAATACTAAATTACTTATATGTTAGATATGTAAATAGTACATGTTACAAAGATAAATAATATATTTCCTTATATTTAATGAGAAATATTTATTGACTTCAATAATATTAAATGTATAGAAATAAAATAATTTCTGTATTTGTAACACTCCTGTTGCTAGTGCACGCGTTAGTGAGTTTAAATATGCAGCCTGATAGTGCTAAAATGGTCATACATATTTACAATGGATTTTTGCTCTTTTAGGTATGTTTTAATATTTTCCATCAACTTCAAATGGGAACGGATTTAAATTCGATTGTATTTTTATATGTGTTTTATCTAATATGTAACCTTTTTCTTGGTTGCACCAACGAAAGGTGATATGTCTTTTCAAATTGGGTCCCGTACATAGCTGGGTAGGAAGGGAGTCTAAGAATCTAGTGTTAAAACATTACGTTCTGTTAAGATTTTCGTTCCCCACTTTCCGTCGAATTGGGGGACTCCGTCGCGCTTAGCTTTATTACCAGAGCGAGGTAACCGAAAATATTAAAAATGATTTATTATAATTATTTGACATTGTCATTTCCTGGAGTGGGAACGAACCTACAATCTCGTCACATTGATAGTCCCATGCTTCTGTTATTCGTAACCATTTTAATTTTTCAACATTTTTATTTAAGAATCTTGTTGTGTTTTTTTATAAAATCTTTATTATTAATATACGCAGTTAAGATCTTTTTGATATCTTTTTGTTTCATAGATTACCTATGTGATGAGAAATTGCAGCTTAGTTTCTGACTGTAAGCTTAGGAGTGGGTTCTAACCTGTACTCTTTAAATATTACACACTTTGTCCAGATCTTTAAAAATCAACATGATAGTACTATATATTAATATATGTATGTGTATTTATGTGTGTGTATTTTATATTTAACTATGAAATGGAACATTAATTGTATACGGCATGGAATGTGGATGGATTTCCCCAATATCTTCCTTTGCTGCAATCACATTATTCTCTGCTGGTTACCCATTGTCCTGACCGAACGAGCTCTTGGCTAGCGAGAGCATTATATGAACGTGACAGCAATATTGTCAGGAATGATATATACTCATACATAGCTGTTGACGAATACGGAAAGAAAAGTTGGTATTATTATCATAGCACTTTTGGAAGCGGTAAGTAAATATTTACAATTTTTATTTATTTCCACACTCGATCCTACATGGTGGGGTAGTGAGAGATACCCCAGCGTCAAGACCGTTGGATCTCCGCTTATAGGCCGAAATTTATACATTGTGTGTTAAGTGAAGAAACTCAATGATGCGTTTTGTCTTACAAGAAAGTAAAAATATTGAAAATAATTTAATTTTTTTTTTAACTTCACACTGTATCCCGCATATAGCAGGGTAGGCAGAGGGCAACTGAGAACCTAGTGTTAAGACACTCCGTTCTCTTTCAACAAATCCGTTTCCCACTTTCCGCCAGAAAACTCAACGCCGCGTTTTGCCTTGTAATCAAACCCAGAAAATGAAAATACTTCATTTTCTGGAGTAGGAATCGAACCCACAACCTGTCGCTTAACAGTCGCACACTTGTGCCTCTGCGCCACGACAGGCAAATAATTTAATCATTTCCCCCAGTAGGAATTGAACCTACACGACACACTACTTATGATCAGATCGCTGTCCCACCGTGCCCTTATGGCCAGAGATCAGACCTTACACCACGAAATTAGAGACAACATTTTTTGCTGTAAGAGCAGACTTTAAACAAATAATGTTTTATGCTTAGTATATTTACTCCAAGAAATGTTAATCTTTTCATTTCCTGGGTTTGGTAACAAGGCAAAGTGCGGCGTTGAGTTCCGCCATTCGGCACGCAATGCCTCAATTCGACGGAAAGTGGGGAACCGAATTGTTGTAAGGGAACGGAGTGTCTTAACTCTAGGATCTCAGGTTCCCTCTGCCAACCCTGCTATATGCGGGATACAGCGTGAAGTTAATATTTACTTTTAAAAACGATAGACGAAGTTAAAAATATTATAAAAGCGTAATAATATACTAAAATATATTTTCATATTTCAGATTTCATGGATAATTCGCCTATTAAATTCTTCGTTCATCCTTCTTCTCATTGCCAGAGTAATCGCAGGTTTAGGATCAACCGGTTGCTTTACAATCATACCAATGTACATTAGAGAGATATGTCAAGAAGATTTAATAGGAATTTTGGGGACTATTTCTATGATTATGAATTCACTTGGTATATTCCTAATGTATGTTATGGGTGCATATTTGGAATACAACACAGTAGTTATTATTGTTACTGTAGTATGTGTAGTAACGATGGTCGCGATGATTAAAGCACCAGAATCACCAGATTTTTTGGTGAAAAGAAATGAAATTGATGTAAGTATTACAGATCATTTTTTTCTTATAGCTTGGGTCACCATTTTCCCTGTGTGGGGACGGGGTTAGAATACAATTCCCCTTCGCCGCTGGGTGGGTTCCCGTAAGAGGCGGGTAACCCAATATCCTAATCTGGTGGTAGGAGATTCTTTCTACGACTAGCTCGCGACCACTATCATGTCAAAAACGAACAGCCAAATATCTATTGATGTGTTCTGGTTCGATGACATGTAATCCAGATTTCCCTATTCCCACCCATCCTTTCCCCAGAATGTGGTAACTATTGTGGTGGCGGATTGCTGTGGCTACTACGTTATCTCCTCCCGTTCCATCTACCCTTTAGACTATCAACGCATTTGCAACTCCTCAAGCGTTGTAAATGTCTATAGGCGGTAACCACTCAACTTCAGGTGATCCTATTAGCTCGTTTGTCATCCTTTGTCAAAAAAAAAAACAGATAGAGTTTGCTCACTGTAGTTCTTTATGTAGAAAAAACGGAAGACAATAAAAATATTAAAATGAGGCAGATATAAAATTAATTATATATGACACATATTTTTACAGAGTGCAAGAGAAACTGTGGCATTACTAAGAGGTTTAGATAAAAATGATGAAATTGTAAAAAAAATTGTAAACACCATGATAGAAGAAGAAGCCCAGTTTAAATTACTTCCGGCTATTACTTTTAAAAATATATGTAAGTTATGATTTTATTCACTTTACGGATATGAATACATTAAATTATTTTAATTTAGAGAACGTAGAATAAACCAATTCTACGATTCTCTCTCAGTCTATCCTACATACATACATAGCTTCACGCTGTACCCCGCATATAGCAGGTTAGGCAGAGGGAACCTAATGTTAAGACATTCCGTCCCCCACTTTTCGCCGAATTGAGGCATTGCGTGTTGAGTGGCGGAATTCAATGTCGCGCTTTGCCTTGTTATCAAACCCAAGAAATGAAAATACTAAATATTACATTTCCAGGAGTGGGAACCGAACCCACAACCTGTCGCGCTTGCAGTCGCACGCTTGTGCCTTTGCGCCACGAGAGGCGTTAAGTTTATTGAAGTTAATTATTGATAATATATCGTTTCCTTTTCAGTGAAAAATAAATCATGGCGGAACAACTTAATTATTATAATGATACTTTTTACGTGTTTTGATATGAATGGTGCAATGGTTATTTTGACTTTTGCTACTAAAATACTTTCATCCACTGGAATTGATTTTGACATTAGCCCTGAGGTCCAGGCATTAAGTATTCCTATAGTCATGATTATCGCCTCTCTTGTTTTGACTTCCTGTGTTGAAAGATGTGGAAGAAAGGTGAGATTTATTCATATTTTTCTTGCGTGTTTTTTTTCTCTTCTTTCTTCTTCGTCTTTGTAAATTCCATTATTTCATATTTTTCCTTTCGCGTAGTAATTTTAATAAAGTGCTGGAGTAGTGTAGCAAAGTGAATACTTGTTAAATATACTGTATTAAATGGTAAATGGCGCGGCGTTGAGTTCCCCCACTCAACTCGCAATATTTCGAATCCAGGCGGAAAGCAGAGAACGGAGAATCTTAACAATGTTCTCTCCTAACTACCATGCTAAGCGGGATAAAATGTGGGTAATAAAATGGTATTGCATATAGATTATAGACTATTATTTTAATGACTTGAAGTTTTAAAACCATGATTTGAAAAAATATTGTAATGATCATTTGACGAAAGAGAATGTCTTTTACTCATTTTTTTTGCAAAAACTGCTCTCTGCTTACTTATAATAAATTGTTTGTTTTCTTTTTTTTAACTTCACGCTGTAACCTGCATATAGCAGGGTAGGCAGAGGGAACCAGAAAAGCTAGTGTTAAGACACTCCATTCTCTTTCAACAATTCCGTTCCCCACTTTCCGCCGAATTGAGGCATTGCGTGTTGAGTGACGGAACTCAACGCCGCGCTTTGCCTTGTTACCAAACCCAAGAAATAAAAATAATAAATTTAACATTTCCTCGAGTGGGGATCGAACCCACAATCTGTCGCATTTACAGTCGCACGCTTGTGCCTCTGCGCCACGACAGGCGTTAAAAAAATATTGATGTTTAATATTGTAATTTTTCTTCCCCAGCCTCTTCTCATTGGAGCATTTGCCATCACTTCACTGTGTATGTTTGGAATGACAGTAATCATCATACTTCAAAGCGTATGTGGTAATGTACCAACGTGGTTGCCTGTCTCTGCACAGGTAGTAGCTGTGGCTATGTTCAGTGGCGGTGTGTCGCCTTTATGTTTCATTATTCTAACTGAAATATTTCCTTTCCAAGTACGTATACATTTTTAGTAACTACTGTGAGATTTAGTTATGTTTGTTTTGCTCTGGTAAGACAAAATATCGCGATAAGTTCCATCACTCTGTAAAATGGAGAATAGAGTGTCTTCATATTCTCTGCGGAGGAAAGCGTGAAGCTGAAAAAAATAAATTTATGAGACGCATTCAACCGTGATAAATAAGATTTTACCTAAAAAAAAAAAAAAAAATATTACGAATGATTCAAAAACTATTTGCTAGATCTTAATAAAATTCAATAGGATCACATCACTAGCTATATCATATAAAAAAAAGAATTGGATTGAAACCTCCTCCTTTTCGTCAATTAAAAACATATTTATCATTTTATTTAATTTAAAAATAATTATAATGCCTTAAGTTGGCGGAAAGTGGAGAACGGAATTGTTATAAGAGAACGGAGTGTCTTAACACAAGGTTCTCAGGTTTCCTCTGCCTACCCTGCTATATGCGGTATATCTATAATTAATACATTTTTTTTTCAGATACGAGCAACAGTCATAACCGTCGTAGTTATCTACGCTTGGCTAGTAGTGTTCATAGAACAGAGTACCTACACACCAATCGCCAACACTCTGGGAGAATTCGCACCATTTGCTATGTATGGATTTTTTAACCTCAGTGGAGTAATTTTTGTCATGTTATTCTTAAAAGAAACGAAAGGCAGAACTGAAGATGATATATATGGAAATGTTAAGAATGATAAAGAAACAAATAGTGTATAATGTATAAGAATGTAATCAGATGATTGAATGTGAGCAAAGAGTAATTGAATACAAGAATAAACTGTAATAAAAAATATTTAGAAAACGTATAAAAATTTGAACGCAGCGGGACTGGAACCCGCGCCTCTTGGAAACCGTCCAAGTGCTCTGACCACTAAGCCATGCGTTCTATATCCAGCTGCGTCAAAATTCTTATACGCTTGTTACAACTTATCTATGTTGTTAGCATCTCTGTAGAGAGATTTTTACAAATTTCTGCTGCCCAAAGATTATTTCAAAGAACATACATTTGTTTATTTGTAGATCGCATGGCTTAGTGGTCAGAGCGCTTGGACGGCTTCCAAGAGGCACGGGTTCGAGTCCCGCTGCATTCAAATTTTTATACGTTTTCTAAATATGTTTTTCGTTTCCTAAGTGTGAGATTAACACTTTAAAACTTCAAAAATATTTAATAAAACAGATAAAGTAATTCATCTTTTATCAGATTTCATTACCTAATAGATTTAAGTTCAGTACATTAGTATTGAAAAAGATCTAAATGGTGTTATTTATATGTCCATCAGGCATTATATAAATTTAAAGTCTTCAATGAGGAAGATTGTATTAATTCCTATATAAATATTAACTTATACTATTATATTCAAATTCAAATAATTTTATTCAAAGTAAGTTACAAGCTTCATTTTTTGAACGTCAAATAATTTACCACTGGTTCATTAAATTTAATGCCTCAGACCTGAGAAGAACCGGCGCAAAAAACTCTGCGGGACTTTTTTTTTCTCAGTCAACACATCACAATTATTTATTAGTGATATGTGTTTGTATTTATATATTAATTAAATTATATTTATAAATATTAGTCATCTACCTAAAATCAAACACCAAATAATTGTCAAATATTCTCTTTTTGTTAGTTTTTGAAGTAACTCATAGATTCAAACTAAGAATTTAAATTCTTACACTATATTACAGAAAATTATTTAAGAAATGCTTAAAAAAATCACAAAATAAGTTAATAAAAAAGTTATACTTCCATGGTGATCGAAGACAAAAATGTTATCCTTCTTGTTATCCTATGTTTATCGAGAAAATGACACCAATTATGGAAAAAGATATTTATTGGAACAATATTTTATTATAACGCATTATATTTTTATAAAATATTTTTTTATTAATTTTTGTTTTATTTAAGTAAGTTGTTGTGGTTAATATTTTTTTATTTAATAATCATAAAACTTGACTTTAATCTTGACTAGCCAACTTCATACTTATAACTTTGATGAAATCATAAAATTTTTGCAACAATAATTTTTTTTTGGAAAAAATCATTATTTTATATAAAAAATAAATAAAATCCTGGAACATATTATAAGGACACGTAAAAAACTAAAATATAATATTCCTGAGAATTAAGCACTACGTGACTTGGAAGGAGTCATCGGTGGTAATGACTCCTTTTAAGGACTCGGACCATGGCTTTTTTTCTTCTTTTTTTTTATGGATAACGGATGGCGAACGAGCAGAAGGACCACCTGTTGGTAAGTGATTACCTTCGCCCATGGACATCTACAACACCAGAGATGTTCTAAATGCGTTGCCTATCTAGACGATACAGATGGAAGGGGAGGACTATGTAGTAGTCCTCTATCAGAACCACCACATTTTGAGGAAAGGATGGGTGGGAAAGAGGAAAACCTGGCTTACATGCCATCGAACCGAAATACATCATAAGATATTTGGCGGTTCGTCTTTGACATGACAGTGGTCGCGAGCCAGACGGAGGACGAACCTCCTCCACCAATAAAAAAGCACTCTGGGCGGAATGGGGGCAAGCATAGAAGCGCTTTATTTAAGGCAGCTTGCCTTTATACACCTGCGTTGCGAGTTCCAGAATCTATTCCGAGCTCCTGTTTTTGCAATACAATGAAGACGCGAACAGGGAATGCTAATTTGAATTTTGAATAAAAAATAAAAATAACATATATTTGGAAACTTTTCTTTTTTTTTTAACTTCACGCTGTATCCCGCATATAGCAGGGTAGGCAGGGGGAACCTGAGAACCTAGTGTTAAGACACTCCGTTCTCTTATAACAATTCCGTTCCCCACTTTCTGCCAAATTGAGGCATTGCGTGGTGAGTGGCGGAACTCAATGCCGCGCTTT